>CABHPH010156848.1:0-35950 GCA_902168325.1 Peromyscus nudipes | reverse complement strand
CACACAGAGCAGTGGCCATGGATGCTGTTCTACCACACAGAGCAGTGGCCATGGATGTGGTTCCACCACACAGAGCAGTGGCCATGGATGCTGTTCCACCACACAGAGCAGTGTCTACCTCTGCTGCTTTTCTGTCTCCCCTCTCCGTATCACGTGCTTCAGAGAGAGGAAGCTGCATAGAGTCATTTTATATTGGGGAAAGGTTCTTTGCAATTTTGGGCATTTCTGTTTTTCCATGTCCTCAAAGCTCATGATTTTATTTTATTTTAATGAGCAATAAGTGATTTAAGTATTGGACATTTAAGAAATATTTTTTTAGGGTTCAGGAAACTATGCAGAAGAGGAGGCAGAAGGATTGTAACAGTCAGTGGGGATGGAAGACACCAAAGAAACAGTGCCTTCCATCACCAGCAGGACTGCTATATATATGAACCCACCGAGACCATGGCAGCATGCACAGGTCCAAGCCATATGGGGTTCCAACACTGAGATGGGACATGGACATGAGCCCCCATGTTTGACCCAGAAGTGATCTCCAGTTGACAGCTGCTCACAAAGGAAAAATCAGTTTTCTGCAATGGAGTCTTACTGGTTCTATAAATCACACTTAAGGGCAGGCTCTAAGCCCAGCAATAGATGGCCAACATAAAAGGAATTCAATAGTGTTTTTGGAGATGTTTTGTCTCACAATGTTTTGTTTGGGCATCTTTTTACCTTCCTTGTCTTTTGCTTGTGTATTGTGGTTTTCAGTTTTGTGTTTTTGTGGGTTGTGTGTATGTGTGTGTGTCTTTGTGTGAATATGCTTCTTGTGGTTTTCCTTTTTTATTTGTCATGTTTTCTTTTCTCTGTTTTGTTTTATTCTGGTTTACTTTTTTATTGGCTTGTTTGTTTTCTAAATAGAGAGAAAAAGAAGTCATGGAGTTGGATGGATGGGGAGTTGGGGAAGATCTGGGGGGAGACAGGGGTGTGATCAGAATACACTGTATGGAAAAAATTATTTTCACTAAATAAAAATTATCAGAGAGCTTGGTAGTTTTTCACTGGTAGTCAAACCAGAGTGAATATGGTCCATGTTGCTGAGAAAACCCCACAAATCAAGCCCTGAGCATCTAAATTTTTGAAACACAAATTTGTCACATTACTAACCTCTTTTTTATTCTTGTTATTGTACCGCTGTGTAACCTTGGCTAGCCTCTAATCCACTGTGTAGACCAGGCTAGCCTCAAACACATAGACTTCCACCTGCATCTGCCTCCTGAGTTCTGAGATTAAAGGTGTGTGCCAGCATACCTGGCTATCCTCATTTTAAAAGCATTCAATCTCTCTCTCTCTCTCTCTCTCTCTCTCTCTCTCTCTCTCTCTCTCTCTCTCTCTCTCACACACACACACACACACACACACACACATACATACACTTTCACTCCCACATGTCTCCGATAGCCTCTGAAAATCCTCTTGTTTATTCTAATGCCATTCCTCATTTATCTCATTAACCCCGCATCTCAGTGGTGCACTTTTTAGCCAGGAATGGTGCTGGCAAATAGGAAATCTGATGTGTAAGTCTGAAAAGCAGTGAAAATAAACAGGAAACGCAGAAATCTCCAGAGTGTGGCACTGTTGATGAGTGGCTGGTGGCTCCTAGGGACCCATTGGGAACTTGAGCCAGTGAAGGAAGAGGAGATTAGTAGCAATCAGTGTACAAATGAGTATAGACATGGCCAATCTGAATCTTGGTGTGTTCTCAGATGTTCACGTGACCAGAAGTCTGAGAAGAAATCCTCAGTGGAAGGCATTTTGCAAAAAGGACAGTCGTATTAATCCCTTGTCCAACAGGTCTGTCTGCAATGTGACCTTCACATTCCTCTCATAGCAAAGAAGAATCACCTTCCATTCCCTCCAGTCAGGGTTGGCTTAGTCACTGAGCAATGGAATGAAATGGACATGTTTTTTCCTGGGATTTGCAAAGCTGGGCAGCCTGCTCTAAGACACTGTACAAGGGGAAGGTCTTCCTGGGTCTCTTTCCCAGTTGTGTATCCCTTCAGCCAGATTTTATACACACACTCAGTGTCCCCCTCGCAAACGACAGCACAGTAGGTTCACTTCGATTCTGCTCCCTCTGGAGATTATGCTGGGCCTGTTTACACAGAACTGATTTATTTTTCAATAGCAGATCCCTGTGATGGCTAGTTTGGGCTATCAACTTTGCTGGGTTGAGGTATGCTTAAGGATGGGTAAAGCATTCTCTGGGGACTGTCTGTGAGTGTTTCCAGAGCGGATTGTTGTATGGGTCCATGAACCGAGTGGGAAGACTTGGGTGGCACCACCCAGTCGACTGGAGGTCTGACGGAACAAGAAAGAAAAAGAAAGGGAAGTCTGTACACCCACTTCCCATATTGAGTAGGTACATTTTTACTGCTGCTGTTGCCCATGGACATGATTCCAGGCACTTCAGCCTTCGAGAATGGACTTAGACCAGGGTTTCTCCTGGGGACCTTTAGGCCTTCAGTCTTGGACTGGAATTGTGACATTGGTCACCCTTGAGCTTCCAACTTCCTGATATGAGTCAGTTTCTTTGGCTCTCCCATTTACAGATTACTGTTGTGAGACCACTCAGCATTTGACTGTGTAAGCCAATCTAATATTAATAAATATACTCTTACAAGTTACACACACACACACACACACACACACACACACACACACACACACAAATATATACATTCTATTGAAGAATCCTAATACAGTACCCTATTATCACTATAACTCAACCAGACCACCGTTGATGGGCAGGGTTAGATTATTAAAAGGCAGCTGTAGAGACAGAAGGCTTGGCTTGACCTTAGGCCAGCCATGTTTATTTACAGCGAGAGGGCACTTTTGTGTGGATGACCAAAATGCCTACAGAAGAAGATGGGATGGGGCCTCTAAAAAGGGGCAGAAAGGATTTCTGTATTCTGCAAGGGAAGCTGGGAAGTGTAGTCTTTTAGCAGGAAACTATCATTCCTAATTCTAAGAGGATATAAAATAATAAATATGCAGGGCGTGGGTATTATACCTGTTTTCTGCTGAGGAGGGTCTTTGTTAGAGGGGATAGTTCTGAGTCCATTGAAGAGGGGGTCCTCTGGTCTTGTGGGGGGAGGGGTGGAGTCCTAACTTGATCTGCTGTGCTGCATCAGGCAATTGCTGTCTGCTATTCCTGAAGATACCTGAGAAATAATTATTAGAGGGCTGTAAGCGGATGATTTGGTTACAGAGCAGGACTGAGAGATTTCCTGGGAAGGCTGAGGGAAGGGAAGGAGCAGAGGCGGGAGACACAGAGTGGGCATGTGAGGGACAGTGAGCAGAGAGTTGATTCAGGGCGCCACTGACTGGTCCCATTGCCAGGATCGTTGCACCAAAACGAGCTAGCTGAAGGAGCAGGGAGCCACGGTGCATCAGTGGAAGGGAAGAGGAGAAAACAGAGGCAAATGTAAAGAATTGTGTCTGCCTGGGGTGAGAGAGATGAAGGTCCCCTTGAGCTAGTTTCTTCACAACGTCCAAAAGGTCTGTGTGCCTGTGTGTCAGGAACAGCTGTTGTTGGTGGGAGCTATTGGGAGACCTTTCGTCGCAGATTTTGTTTGGGTATCAAGTGAAGTTCAGTAAGTCAAATATTTAAAAGACAGGATGAAAACATAGGTATAACAGGGAGGAAAGAGTCATCAAGGGGAGGAGCCGGAGTGGAAGGGAACCGGAAGGAGTTTTTGTCTTGTCTTTGAGTCTTCAGGCCCCATCTCAAACCGGTTAGGATTTGCTGCCACAGAAGCGGTACCATTCTCAGAGGAGGGCACAGATCGCGTCCTCAGTCAGAGCTTGTCCTTCTTAACTGTGGAGTACTGTAGCAGTCAAGGAATCGAGCTGGTCCTGCAGGATTAGCTGACCAGAGCTGGTGAATATATGCAAATAAGGCTTCAGTCCAGCTGTTTTGGTTCTGAGTGCCAGGATCAATGTCCAGAGTGGCAAGAAGAGAGATGAGGTAGATGGTCCCTGAACCAATAGCCTCCTTTCAGAGGTCACTTGAATTGCTTTTAGGGGTTTGAGAGTGTTGATCTCTCCAAGCACTTTAAAGGTCGACAGAAGAGTGATGAGGTGAGCAGCAGTTAGAGTGCCTCAGATTAGGATCTATGATAAAACTTAACAGTCAGCTAAGATCCAGAACATAAGTCAGGAGGCAATAACTACAACCTTGTGGGGAACATTAAAAGACAAAGTTACAGCTAAACACGACTTTAGTCCCATCACTTGGGAGGCAAAGGCAGGTGGATTTCTGTAAGTTTGAGGCGAGTTGTACAACAGGCTGGACCATGACTAGAGTTCTGTAGAAGGATGAGGTCACTTACATCAGACTCCTGTATAAGGAACAAGCACCTGTAAACTTTGTGAAAGAAGTCAGTTAAAGTCAGCATCCAAGGAATGAATCTGAACAGCAAGCATCTAAGTGATAGTCCTTGTTTCCAAGTATGATGGACTTTGTACATTGGTACTATTACCTTAAATGACCATGTCTAGTGTTTGAAAACATGACAACACATATTTTTGTTAACACAAAATTGTTACAGTAAATGTATTTTATATTGTCAGGCTATGTAAAGAGACAATTTAATTCTAAGTTGTATTCCCTCAAAAGAAATGCTTTTCAATTTCCAACTTAAAAAATATATTCCCAAAGACAGGACTGTCTTGTCAAAAGTAAATGATTTATTTTACAAAGCTTTTAAAAATTAACCCTATTAACAGAACCTTTAAAAATTTCTCAATAACATTTCCATTCTCTACACTTAGCCAACAGATGAAAGATGAAAGCATCCAGTTATGTCAAATCTGTAAAAAAAATAATTTGCAAGTAACAGACTGAATTAACAAAGGCTAAAGCCGACTCTTTACTCCTGTCAATGGACAAATCTCTAGGTCACCACATACTGACAGCAGTTAGCATATTTCTTAACTTCGTTAAATTTAAAAATAGACTGGTTGTTTAGAGGCATAATTTGTTAAAAAAAAAAAAGCCAGTTAAATGAGCTTTAGCAAATACTGGCTTTTGGAATTTCTTGGAAAACATACATTAGCATCACCCAGCTCCTGGAGAACAATGATGTGTCTATGTCACTCAGGTACTTTACTTCACTATCAAAGCCCTTATACTCCTTGTAGGCTTCAAGGTGAGAGCGTATCAGTTGGCCCTGCAGATTTCTATCTGGATAGAGACTGGATTATATTCCCAAAGCACCACAGGTGAGAGCAGGTTGGAGAGAATCTCTTTTATCTGTATCATCTCCTCCCGAAGAATCTGAGGGCTTAGGACATCACTCTATAGACTCATTTGATGACTCTACAGATACAAAGCCAACCGCCAAAGAGACCACATGGATATTCCCAGGTCTCCAGTAACATACACTAGACGATGAAGAGGCAGCTGTAGAGAAGGCGGGGAGAAAGAGAGGCGTGGTTTGACCTTGGGCCTGACACTGCTTATCCACGTTGAGGGGCCACTTTTGTCATCCACGTGTGAGGATGGTCAAAATGCCTACAGAAGATGGGATGTGGCCTCTCATACGGGTGGGAATGACTTCCACAGTCCACAAGGGAAGCTGGGAAGTTTAGTCTTTTAGCATGAAGCTATCAGGCTTTTAGGATTCCTCTCTCCAACCCATACTTAATGACTAAAATAATTTATTATTTGTTGCAATAAAATATTCCTATGAAGCTGTCTAAAGAATACATGTTATAAGGGCAGGAGAGACGGCTCACTATGAAAAGCATCCCTGCTTTTCCAGAAGATTCAGGTTTGGCTGCCAACACCCAGACTGCAGGTCACAACTATCTGTAACTCCAATTCCAAGGGGTCCCATGCTGTAGATGTAACCAACCGTCTTATAAATAAGAAACACAGAACCAATGCAAAGAAGAAAGCCAAGAGGTCAGAGCTAAGAGCTAAAACCTTACCCTTCCTTCTGCAGTGGTCCTACATCTCCGAAGGCGCCGCTACTTCCTGTGTTAGTCTTTATATAGTCTCTGTTCTGCCTTCTCATTGGTTGTAAACCCAACCACAGAACTGCCTCATCACGGCCTGTTTGTATAGACCTCCAGGTGTTCTATGGTTGGTATTGAGATTAAAGGCATGTGTATCCAATGCTGGCTGTATCCCTGAACATACAGAGACTTACCTAGCTCTGTCTACCAAGTGCTGTGATCACAAGCGTACACCACCACTGCCCTGCTTTCCTATGGCTTGATAATAGCTCTGACCCCCAGGCAACTTTATTTATTAACATACAATTAACATTTTGGTACAAAAGAAAAATATCACCATACCATGCCCTCTTCTGGCTTCCTCAGTCACCAAGCATGTAAGTGGTGCACACACATACATGCATGCAAAGTACCCATACACATAAAAATAAAGTTTAGAAAAGAATATATGTTATATACATAAGTATATTTATATATACATTAAATTATGGTTTAAAAAAAATCCAACAACAAAAACTCCAAATTGTGTGATAGCCATTGTGTGAAGGTCAGACTGTTATGGCCACTAAATGAGGCCAGAGCGTGATGATGTCTGTGTGATGGCCACAGTGTAATGGCCACTGTTTGGTGGTCATGGTTTGATGGTCAGTATATGATGGCCATCCTGAGATATTCATTCTGTGATTGCCACAGTGGGATGGTCACTGGGTGACATCCACTGTATGATGACCACCATGTGATGGTCGTTATGTGATGGTATTGTGTGATGGCCACCATATGATTACCACAGAATGAGGCCATTGTGTGATGGCCACTGTTGGTAACTGTTTGATGGCCACATTATGGTGGTCAGAGTGAGATGGTAACTGTTTGATGGCCAATGAATGATGTACACTGTATGGTGGTCACCATGTGATGGTCAGTGTGTGATGATCATAGTGTAGTGGTCACTGTTTGATGGGCATAGTATAATGGCCACTGTTTGGTGGTCTCTGTGTGATGGTCACTGTATGATGGTGTCTTAGTTAAGGTTTGTGTTGCTGTGAAGAGACATCATGGCCACGGCAACTCTTACAAAGGAAAACATTTAATTGGGATGGCTTACAGTTCACAGGTTTAGTCCATTATCATCATGGCAGTACATGGTGGCATGCAGGCAGACACGGTGCTGGAGAAGGAACTGAGAGTACTACATCTTGATTCACAGACAACAGGAAGTGAACTGAGACACTGGGCATTGCTTGAGCATATATGAGACCTCCCACACCACCACCATAGTGACATACTTCCTCCAACAAGGCCACACCTACTCCAACAAAGCCACCCCTCCTAACAGTGCCACTCTCTATGAGCTTATGGGGGCCAGTTACATTCAAACTACCAGAGGGCAACCATGTGACAGTCACTCTGTGATGGTCACAGTGTAATGGCTACTCTTTGGTCATCACTGTATGATGACCAGCATGTGGTGGCCACAGTGAGATGGCCACTGTGTGATGGTCACTGTGTGTTCTCCCCTGTGTGACCACTGAGTGATGTGCACTGTGTATGGTCACAGTGTGATGGCCACTGTTTGTTGGCCACCAAATGATGGTCATTGTGATATAGCTACTGTGTGATGGCCACAATATACTGGCTGCTGAGTGGAGGTCAGTGTGTGACAGCAGTTGTGTGATGATAATGGCCAATATGTGATGGCTACTGAGTGGTGGCCACTTTTTGATAGTCCCAGTATGATGGCTACTGTGCGATGGCCAATGTCTGATGACCACTGTGTGATGGCCACCATGTGATAGTCACTGTGTGATGGCCACTATGTAATGGCCACCGTGTGGTGGCCACTGTTTTATGGCCATGGTGTAATGGCCACTGTTTGGTGGTGCCTGTGTGATGGTCATTGTAAGATGCTCACCCTGTGACAGGGCTTGGGATAACGCTCTGTGTCAGAGCACTTGTCTAGTACACAAGAAGCCTTAGGTTCAATCCCCAGCTCCCTTATATTCTCCCAACCATACTAAAAGGTGTCTGTTGTTCCTCTCTTGCCAAAATAATCCATTACCACACTATAAATAACTGATTGCCCTGAATTCTCATTCAAATTATATGTTTTATTACTGTGAAATGAAGGTGCTAAGTCTTCAGTAGCCTGTTGTTATCTTCTTAGCTTTTATCTGAGAAACTCCCAGATGTAATTGTATCATTTATTCTTATCAAAGTATTGAGTTAAATTGAATTTGAGAAGGATGACACAAAGAAAAAAGAAAGTTGAAGAATCATAAAGTTAATGTGATCTATTGATGTGAAAATGCAGGTGGGTCCATCCTGATGGTAAACCATGGTCAACCCAACAAATAAAACATCATCTAGCAGGCGGTGGTGGCACATGCCTTGAATCCCAGCCCTTGGGAGGCAGAGGCAAGTGGATCTCTGTGAGTTCGAGGCCAACCTGCTCTATAGAGTGAGTTCCAAGACTGTCAGGGCTGTTATACAGAGAAACCCTGTCTCTTAAAACCAACCAACCAACCAAACAAACAAACAAACAAATAAACAAAACAATGCCACCATCTGGAAACTGCTTCTGCAGGAAGAGCCTCTGTTCTCTACATGTGTCTGAAGAAAGATTTAGGTTAAAGGCAGACAAAATAAAAAGGTAGTTCTCATCAACATGTGCATTTTTGTTTGTTTGAGACAGGGTCTTGTTTAGCCCAGTCTGGCCTCAAACTCTTTTTGTAGCCAAGGATGACTTTGAACTACTGACCCTTCTGCCTCTACTTCATCAGTGCTGAGATTACGGGCATGTGCCAACCTTGCCCAGCTTCTCAAAAGGTGCATTTTAATGTGCTTCATCAGCCGTTTTTGAAAATTTGCAAAAGACTATGGAAACTTTCAGTGTTTCCAGAAATGCACAGACGTCAGTAATGTAGCCATTCTACAGGTTTCCTTTTTAAGTTTATGTAAAACAGATCCAGGTCATCTTGCCAAAGGACTAATTTGCTAAGTGGCCTCCATCAACTTCTTAAGTATTCCTTTTTAGTTCACTGGTTTTCATTTGTCATTGCAACTGAAGACAGAGGGGGACCATGCCCCCTTAAGAGGGCAGTTTCCACACATGTTTTCTGGGAAGACGGTGTGTGTGTGTGTGTGTGTGTGTGTGTGTGCTTGGTCAGACAATAATGGATGCAGACATTTTCACTATGATAGGGTTCTTAGATATCTTCAGTAGTCACCATATTCATGGAGAACAGCACCCCAAAGTTTGCCTCTGTGTTTTACTTTTTCCTCTTCTCCTCTTCTCTCATTCCTCCCTCTCCTCTCCTCCCTTACTTCCTTTTTGGTCTTCCTGTGGTCTTTTGAAATAGATTTCACTGTGCAGCCCGGTCTGGCCTCAAACTTGCCGTTTTCTCCTCCTTCCTCCCCCACGTGCACAGTACTGTACAGACGTGGCTTTTCCTATTTAAGGGAGTTCAGGAGCAGTGAATTTTATTTGAAAGGAAATAGTGTATCAGATGTAGGTGCTTTCCACCTATATGAAATAGAAAACGAGTGACTTGGGAAACATAGGCAGCCTTTGCACACCCATGATGAATTACTGTCTCTGTGTTGAAGCACTATCCCTCCAGACACAGGGTCAAATTGTGGATAAAGTGAGTAGAATTACTCTCTTTAATTACAATGGATGCTCATGAAACAGGTTTTGCTAAAAAATTATTTTCAGGTTTTAACACTTAATATTCTCAGTAACTGTAAGGGAAAGTTCTATTAGAATTATACGTGATTTATATGTAATTATACATCATATTATATCCATACAATAGAAATGAGGTTTGGAAATTGAAGCAGGAGACTGACTTGGCCACCAATGTTGTCAGTCACTTGAGATAATGACATAAAAATCCCAGCATTAGTGGTATGTTGGTATTTTTATGTTCCTATGATCAAAACACAGGAGATAAACTTCTGGAGCAAGAGACTGCTTTTGGCTCCTGGCTTCAGAGGGTCTAGTCCATGGTTGCTCGGTGACCTGCACTTGGCCAGGACATCATGGTGGTGGCAGTGGGTGGCAGGTTGGAGCTGTTCTCTGCTTGGCTAAACAAGAAGCTGGGAGAGACAGGAAGAGGCCAGAATGCTGCACTCCAAGAACATGTTCCCAGCGGCCTACCTTCTTCAGCTAGGCTCCAGTTTCCAGTTTCCAGACCCTTTCAAAAGAGCTCCACTTGGGACTAGACAGAGGAGGGGGGTGAGATGTGTTCGTACATGTTTATATATTTCTGATGTGTGTTACATGTTTGGGTGTGTGAATGTGGACACATGTGTGGTATTGAACATGTGTGGAAGTCAGAGAACAACCTTAATGTTGGTCTTTGCCCTCTGCTTTTTTCGAGACAGGGTCTCTTGTTTGCTTCTTTGTATGCCGGGCTCCCTGGGCCTACAAGCTCCCTAGTGATTCTGTCTTCAGTTTTCCTGTGGGAACGCTGGGGTTACAGACGTACGCTATCATGGCTGGTCTTACCCACTTAGCCATCTCCCTATTCCTTTAAACAAACAAACACACAAACAACAACAACAAAACAATCTTTTTATGAGCCGTCAGTCTTTCAGAACACAACTTAAGTTGTGGGCTGTGACTGCGTCTGAGGCCACGTAACCGCATGTGGGGCTGTCAAAAACTTGGCCAAGGTTTCTGAATGCACATTGCCCAAACATCAATTCGAAGTTAAATGCAAAATGGATCTGATGTAGGTCCGTCCAACAGCACTCACCCAGGTTGGTTTTATCACTCAACTTCACTGAAGCTTGGGTTCCGAAAGTCATGGAAGAGTCACCTTCCAAGGCCACCTGGGCCATGATCTCCTGCACTGCAGGCTCAGATTCTAGACTGTCATGTCTTGTCGACGGCCATAGCTGAACTGTTCGTGCGCAGAGTTGTGTGCTGTTGTAGAAACATCACAATTTGGTTACGGAACATAACGACTTTTGGTATTTTCCTTCCATTACTTCTGAGTGCATCTTTAGATTGGACTGTGTCAGAACCACTGACTTGAGCTTGATAAAAAAAAAAAAAAATGGATCATTTTTGGCTTGGAATTAGGACAGAATTTTCAAAAAATTTTGAAATTGTCCCTAAACATACATCTTGGCATTTTGTCCTACATATTTAATTGTGAATCATTGTAAATGTAAGTGATGATTGTAAAATCATTGTTCTCAGCACTAATGCTTATAAAATCAAAGTGTCAATCAATGTAGACAAACACCGAACATACTGTCATACTGCAGAATCAAATATTCAGTCAAAATTTAATTCTTTATATAAAAATAAATACACCCATTTCGCTTGTATGAAAAATTGCTTTTACCTTTAGCAAATGGTAAAATTATACCAAAGAATTGTTTTAAAATAAGGTTATTTATGATTTATTACCAGTAAATGTTTAGCACCTCACCAAAGGTCAAAGCTGGGAGTGTCTATGAGAGTGTTTCCAGAGAAGTTTAACTTCTCTGGAAGTTAACTTCTTCCAGGTAGTCCAACTGCCTATGTGGACATGATTACCTGGTCTAGGGTCTTGGATTGGATAAAGAGATGGGGTGGGGGAGTGAGGGAGCGCTCCATCTGAGGACCTGCATCTCTTCTTTCTGCTTCGTCCAAATGTGAGGTGCTGAGGAGTCATAGAGGAAAGCTACTTGCCCCATGATGGACTGTATCTTCAAACTGTGAGCCAAAGAAAACTCCTCCCTTCTGGTTTATTTTTGCTGGGGATTTGAGCAGCATTGAGATGAGTAACTAATGACAGCACTCTGTAAATCTAGGATGTCTATTATAACTGAAGACAAGGGGCTTTAGAAGAACAGTTTCAGAGCCTGGGTGTTTCTCAGTGTCAGAGACTATGTCAACTCAAGACTTATGGGCCTGGAAAGCATGTCAGGCTGGCCAAGCAGAGACGTTTTGACCAAAGAGAGAAGGTGGTTGGTGTTAGGAAGCTGCATCTGTCCATGTTTGTGGACGCCGGGAAAGACATTCCCTCCTACAGCATGATGGCCCAACCTTAGCTGTTTGGAGGCCCCTTGAGAAACTCTGAGGCCACCATACTGCTTTTCCATGTGCTTGACAGTGACACAAGAGGTTCTAGGTCATGTCTTTTATCAAAGAGAGGCATTTGGATGGGGAGAAACAAGTCTCCGGGCCTTGAGAAGCATTTGGCTTCCATTTTTCTAAGATTCCCAATTATGATGCCCATGAGAGACTGTATTAGTTATTTTTCTCATTGCTATAACAAACACTTGATGAAAGCAACTTAAAGGAAGGAAGGGTTTTGTTTCGTTTGGCTTACAGTTTGAGGGTACAGTCATCAAAGCAGGGACAGGTGTCATGAGAGGACCATGAGCCATCCAGTCATATTGCATTCACAGTCAGAGAACAGAGAGATGAATATTGGTGTTCGGTTTCTTCTTAAAAAAAAAAAAAACCAAAATTGCACCATGGAAAAAAGAAAGCATCTTCAACAAATGGTGCTGGCATAACTGGATGTCAACATTTAGAAGATCCATAACTGTCACCATGCACAAAACTTAAGTCCAAGTGGATCAAAGACCTCAACATAAATCCAGTTCACTCTGAACCTGATAGACGAGAAAGTAGGAAGTAGTCTTGAATGCATTGGCACAGGAGACCACTTCCTAAATATAACACCAGTAGCACAGACATTGAGAGCAACAATTAATAAATGGGACCTCTTGAAACTGAGAAACTTTTGTAGGGCAAAGGACTCGGTCAATAAGACAAATGACAGCCTATAGAACGGGAAAAGATCTTCACCAACTCCACATCTGACAGAGGGCTGATATCCAGAATATATAAAGAACTCAAGAAACTAGACATCAAAATATCTAACAGTCCAATTAAAAAATGGGCTATAGAGCTAAACAGAGAATTCTCAACAGAAGAAGCTCAAATGGCTTAAAGACATTTAAGGAATTGCTCAACATCCTTAGTCATCAGGGAAATGCCAATCAAAATGACTCTGAGATACCATCTTACACCTGTCAGAATGGCTAAGATAAAAAAAAAAACAGAAGACAGATGATGTTGGAGAGGATGTGGAGCAAGGGGAACACTCCTACACTGTTAATGGGAATGCAAACTTGTACGGCCACTTTGGAAATCAGTATGGCAGTTTCTCAGAAAATTGGGAATCAATCTCCCTCAAGACCCAGCTATACAACTCTTGGGCATATACCCAAGGAATGCTCAATCATGCCACAAGGACACATGCTCAACTATGTTCATAACAACATTATTTGTAATAGCTAGAACCTGGAAACAATCTAGATGCCCTTCAACTGAAGAATGGATAAATAAAATGTGGTACATATACACAATGGAGTACTACTCAGCAGAGAAAAACAATGCATCATGAGGTTTACAGGCAAATGGATGGAACTAGAAAATATCATCCTGAGTGAGGTAACCCATACTCAGAAAGACAAACATGGTATGTACTCACTCATAAGTGGATACTAGATGTAAAGCAAAGGATAACCAGACTGCAACTCACAGCTCTAGGGAGGACAGCTAGTAAAGAGGACCTTAGGAAAGACACGGGGATCGCCCAGTGACAGAGAAATGGATGAGATCTACATGAGCAAACTGGGTGTGTGTGTAGGGTAATGGAGGGCAAGGGTCAGGGAAAAGAGAGCTTAGGGGAGCCGGAGGTCCTAGCTGGATCAGGAACAGAGTGGGAGAACAAGGAAAGAGATACCATGATAAATGAAGACACCATGGGAATAGGGAGAAGCAGAGTGCTAGAGAGGTCCCTAGGAATCCACAAAGATGACTCCACTATAGACTACTGGCAATGGTCGAGAGGGTGCCCGAGCTGACCTACTCTGGTGATCGGATGGCCAAACACCCTAACTGTCGTGATAGAACCCTCATCCAGTGACTGATGGAAGCAGATGCAGAGATCTACGGCCAAGTCCCAGGCAGAGTTCCAGGAGTCCAATCAATGAGAGAGAGGAGGGATTCTATGAGCAAGAGATATTGAGACCATTATTGGAAAAAGTACAGAGACAAATAGCCAAACTAGTGGAAACACATGAACTGTGGACCAATAGCTGAGGAGCCCCCATGGACTGGACCGGGGCCCTCTGGATAAGTGAAACAGTTGTTTAGCTTGAACTGTTTAGGGGGCCCCCAGGCAGTGAGAGTGCATGAGCTGGCTTTTTGGAACCCAGGGCCTATGCTGAGACACTTTGCTCAGCCTTGGTGCAGGGAGGAGGGGCTTGGACCTGCCTCAACTGAATGTACCAGGCTCTGATGACTCTTCAACTTGCCTTGGAAGAGGTGGGAATGGGGGGTGGGTTGTGGGGGAAGGCTGGGGGTGGGAGGAGGGAGGACAAGGGAATCCGTGGTTGATATGTAAAATGAATAGAAAATCTCTTATGCCGGGCGGTGGTGGCACACGCCTTTAATCCCAGCACTCAGGAGGCAGAGGCAGGCGGATCTCTGTGAGTTCGAGGCTAGCCTGGTCTACAGAGTGAGATCCAAGAAAAGCCCAAAACCAAAAAGAAAAACCCTGTCCTAAAAAAACAAAAAAAAAAAAAAAAACTCTTAATAAAAAAAATCTATTTTATTGTTATTTTTTTAAGTGTATGAGTGTTTTGCTTGCACAATGTATGTGTACAACATGTATGTATGCCTGGTGCCCCTAAAAAGGAAGTTACAGATAGTTGTGAATCACCTTGTAGGTATAGGGAACCAAACTTCGGTCCTCTGCAAGAGCAACACTTGCCCTTAACTGCTGAGACATCCCTTCAGTCCTTCTTTCTCTTTTGTTAAACTCTTGAGACTGTCCCACCCACATTCTGGGTGGATTTCCCCTCCTTAGTTAAATCTTTCTGGACACACCCAGAGGTGTGTCTCCCTGGTGACTTCTAAGTCTGGTTAAGTTGAGGGTGAAGATTAACTATTGTAGGCACTTCGTGACCTTCTCCCTTGGATATTTTGGGTGTGTTGGTTTAAGAACTGGGGACGTAGCTCAGCAGCAAAGTCCTTACCTAACTTTGTGTAGCAGCCTGCCCTCCATGCCCAGAACCTATGGAAAAGAAAATAGTGGTCTGCGTGACTTTTATCATCAGAAGAAGTTTAGGAAGGCTGCTTCAGACAATAGGGCAGCTCTCTGGCTTCTGCGAAAGGAAGCTGATGTAATATTTAACCATTGGAGAGAGGCAGCTGCTTGGACAAAGTCTGTCTAGGAAAAAAGAACAAGATCAGAGTTACCGTTCAGTGGAGGAAGAAGTCCATGGGTCTCTTTGGAAACACTATAGTCAGTCAAAAAAGACAGATAATGTCACTGAAGATCAGGCTGTCTTCTTTACATCAGCTTGGGGCTGGTTGCAAAACAGGGCAGGTTCAAAGAGCCAGCTGTGGGTCTCACCTTGGAGACCTGGAACTGTGCAGTCACCAGAACACAGGGCCTAAAGCCTGGGTCCAGGCAACATCTCACCATGTCTGATGCTCACACAAAACCTCTGCCAGCCATGCGGCACACAGAAAGGGCTCCTGAGCCATCTTTCCTCTCCCATCGCTAGAGTGATCCCCAGATGCCAAGAGTTAGAGAAACGTGAACCCAGGGCGGGCCATAACAGGGTCTCAGAGCCTCGTTGAGAGCTGGCATTGAGGACCAAGTATTGTTGTAGTTTGAGTGTGATTCCAAGGCTTGTATGTAACTCACCTCTTGAACTGATGTATTGATGGTATTTGGGGGTCAAGCCTTTGGGACATAATCAGGGATAGAGGAGGTAGTCAGGGTGGGGCCCCCTGATGATATTAGTGGCTTTCTGAGAGGAAGAGAGACACAGGCTGATGTACTATAGTGTTCTCATCAGGTGGGGGAGGGGGCAGAAAGAAGACCTTCCATAGATGCCAGCATGTTGACATTGGCCCCAGAAAGGTGGGACTGTGAAAAATAACTGTCTTTTCTGTATAAATGACTCAGCCTGGGATTTCCAGTTAGAAAATAGCCTAATAGAATCTTCAGAAGTGGAGACTCCTTACATGGGTAAGACTAGAAATATTATGTATGGACCTATTTCTGCTGAACTGACCTAGCCAAAAACCAGGCAGTGTTGGCACACCACTTTGATGTCAGCACTGGGGAGGCAGAGGCAAGCAGATATCTGAGTTAAGGCCAGCCTGGTCTACAGAGCTAGTTCTAGGACAGCCAAGGCTATACAGAGAAACTCTGTCTCAAAAAATCAAAAACCTTGGCCGGGCGGTGGTGGCACATGCCTTTAGTCCCAGCACTTGGGAGGCAGAGGCAGGTGGCAGATCTCTGTGAGTTCGAGGCCAGCCTGGTCTACAGAGTGAGTTCCAGGAAAGGCGCAAAGCTACACAGAGAAATCCTGTCTCAAATAAATAAATAAATAAATAAAAAACCAAAACCAAAATTAAAAAAGAAAAAAGCTCAGTTAGGCTTCAAGCAGGCGGCAGATGATACACCAAGGATGCCCTCCAGCTGGAGGGTGGTGCTGCCATTTGCACAAACCTGGCTTTGGAAGGACAGAAACAGAAGCATAGGGCAGTGCCACGTGTGACTGTAGAGTAGCAACTCCTGACACAACAGCGGCTTAAGGAGTGATTATTATTATTATTATTATTATTATTTTATTATTTTTTTTAATGAGTAGATAACTGGATGAATGAATGCAAAGTAGAAAGACAGCTTGGCATTCCTTTACAAAACAGAAACCTCCGCTTTCTGGAAACCCCCAACCAAACTTCAGGCTTCACTTCTTGGACCTTTATTCTTCTAAACAAAGTTCAGCCTGTGTATGTTATACTCTGTTAACCACGGAAACCCAAAGGTCCTTCTCTAACTAAGCCGCTGTGCTCCCCGCTCTCACAGTCTCTGCCTCCTCTCATGTCGGACAGTTGCAGAGAGGAGCTATGGAGCATAGCAGCAATCGCCCAGAGGACTTCCCGCTTAACGTGTTTTCTGTCACTCCTTACACACCCAGTACTGCCGACATCCAGGTGTCCGACGACGACAAGGCGGGGGCCACTTTGCTTTTCTCGGGGATCTTTCTAGGGCTGGTGGGGATCACGTTCACTGTCATGGGCTGGATCAAGTACCAGGGCGTCTCCCACTTTGAATGGACCCAGCTCCTCGGGCCCATCCTGCTCTCAGTCGGAGTGACATTCATCCTGATCGCTGTGTGCAAGTTCAAAATGCTTTCCTGCCAGTGGTACGCAGAAGGCGAGGAGAGGGTCCTGGACCCGGACCAGACTTCGGGAGGACAGTCGTTCGTTTTCACCGGCATCAACCAGCCCATCACCTTCCACGGGGCCACCGTGGTGCAGTACATCCCTCCTCCCTACGGTTCTCAGGAGCCTCTGGGGATGAATGCCGCCTACCTGCAGCCCATGATGAACCCTTGCAGTCTCGGCCTCGTACCTTCCAGCGGAGCAGTGGCTGCCACCCCAAGCCCCCCTCAGTACTATACCATCTACCCTCAAGACAACGCCGCGTTCGTGGAGAACGAGGGCTACCCTCCTTTCGTGGGTGTTGGAAACGACAGGTATGCTGGGTCCTGGGATTGCTCTTCTCCCATTCAGCATCACAGTTAGTATCTATGGCTGTGTTTGGACCTCCAGGCAGGTGATGGGGACTGTACATGTCGGTGTAGCCTGCCACCCAGGGTGGTTGCAACGGACCACCCTGCAACTGTGTTTTGTGCTATTTCAGGCCCAGCTGTGATGCTGACCAGCCAGAAGGGACGCAGACGGAAGACGACGACTCGGTCCGTTTCTCGCCTCCCCCCTATGAGGAGATATATGCCCTCCCTCGCTAGAGACTGTAACGTTTAGGGAATGGGCATTTAAGTCATTGTGATGTGATACTTGGAGAGATGGATGTCGTGACCTTCACAAGTTAGATGCCAAAGCAGCTCATGCGACCTTACAGATGTCATTCAAGGTGGGAAAGAAGTGGAGGGGGAGGGTGTGAAATGTCCCAAGACTGTTAAATTAAGCTACCCCGGGGTAAATTCTCATGTGCTACAGGTTTGAATTCTCTCAGCTAAGAAATTCTCTGCAGCTGGAGGCATCACTTAGTGGTAGAATGAAATGTAGCATTCTCTGTGTCTGGGGTTTGATCTCTAGTGCCAGGCAAACGAAAACAAAACCAAGTAAGATCCCTCTACTTAAGGTCCAGGAGGAAAATGTCACCCCGTTTCCCCACCCCCCACCCTGTCTCCATTTCAAGGCATTAGGGCCTTGGGAGTTTTAACTCCAGTGGCCATGGCAGCTTTCAGAGTGATAAAGTGGGACTGGAGAGGAAGTAGGCCCAATGGGATTTCCCCGGCACCCATGCTGGGCCTCCCGAAGTGGACTTACCCAAACAACCTGGTTGCTATGTGATCTCCCTTGAAGCCTTTGGATCTTGAAAAGTCTGTAAAAGAAATAAAGAGGGAAAACCCATTAACAGATAAATAAATAGAATGGAATAAAATAATGCCTCGTGTTAGAATAGTACTGGATGGCTGATGAGACAGAGTGGAAGAGATCAGTAGGCTAGTGAATAAATCCATAAGCTGTCACTAAGCCATAATGATACCCGCTGCTGCTGCTGCTGCTTCTGCAAGGTTGAAGTTCAAGGTGTAATGTACCCGAGTGAGTTCCTCATCCCCCCCTCACCCCCAGGCTATGATCTACTGGCTTGAACTAGCTCAGCCAGGTGGCTTACAGAACACAGGTACTTCTCTGTTACAGTTCCACAGAGTCGAGCTGCCCTGTCACTGGACAGTGGTGAGTCATGGAGCCGATCTCCCCAGGTGAGAAGAGTTCACATTCCTCAGAACAAAGAAAGCTGATCTCCTTCATCTTTCTAAATCTGAGCTGTCAGTCAGCAACCAGAACAAAGTTGCAGACTTTAGGAGGTGTCTAAAGGTTTTACAAAGAGAAAAGGGCTATTCAAGGTGAAGGTGTTTTTCCCAGGAAAGACACAAGAATTAGCAGGTCTTTAAGGTTTCAGTACTGTGCTTATACATGGAGTTATTTTTACTTTCTATCAGATCTAGTTTTTTCAATGATAGTAAAATAACCTGGCTTATTATTGTGATTCATATTATGCCTTAGGGATAAAAGCTTTTATAGTTATTTTTCACATTAGTGATAACAAGCAATAGAAAACTAGAAGTCTCTGTACTCCGCATAGTGATTCTCCATCCGACATGCTCATGAAATCCCGACATTCACTATTTAGACTGTCTTCGAATTCACTACGTAACTATGTAGATCAGGCTGGCCTTGAACTCACAGAGATCCACCTGCCTCTGCCTCCCAATGTGCTGGGATTAAAGGTACACCAGCATGACCAGCAAAATCTCCAATTCTTAGCTAAGGGTCTCTTAGCTAAGGGCCACTGACTTTAGGGAGGAGACTGGGAGACAAGGACATGGTAGAGCATCATTAATGGCAAGCTGACTGACACATGACACAGCCCTGCCTCCCTCGGCCCTTTTCTTCCCACCCTCATCTCCTTTTATAATTGTGGTTTGAGTCATAATGAGCATCCAAAGGGACATGTCAGGAAAGGGGATCTGTACAGAGCTGGGTTGGACAAGACAGACAGTCGTCTTGAGATTGCTGGGAGAACCAGCTATTCAGGAACAGACCCTCTGGGGATTTTAGCTCCAGGCAACATAGTCATTCAACACCGCTGTTCCAGTCCCTAAGCCAACATAGATGTCATTTCTGTCTCTAACGATGCCACTTCAGGACTAGTGTCCTCAGGAGTTCAGAGTATGTGTGAGTTTTGCAATAGTAGGCAATCAGGAAATTGGAATTTGGGATCTAGGAATGGAGCTCAGTTGATATAAAGCTTGTGTAGCATGCACAGAACCCTGGTTTGATCCCCATTGCTTCATAGACTGGGCACGGCGGTCCATGCCTGTGATCCAAGCACGCTGAGGCAGAAGCAGGAGGGTCAGAAATTCAAGGTTATTATCTGCTACGGACCACATCTGAGGCCAGCTTGACATATACACAACTATTGCAAAAGAAAGACAATGGTGAGAATTTGTTTTTTTGTTTTTTTGTGTGTTTTTTTTTCAAGCCACGTTTATTTGTTGACATCTAATTTGTAGTGGCCACAAAGCCAGAAGATACTTGTGAAAAACCAAACCAAGAAAAGAGCAGATACAGCTCTGCCCTCAGAACGTCTCCAGTCTAGTGGGGGAATGGACACTGGTTACTTTTCTCTGTGATCTATTGATTATTCTCAGGTTCCCATGGGGGACCCTGGAGAAATAAAGTCAGAGCCATTGCCTTGTGTGACCCCAGGGAGTCCTGTTCACAGAGTCTGTCTGTCTGGCTACCGGTGGTGTTGGTCAAGGAGTGAGGACTATGCAGGGACTTAAAGGAATATTTATACTCCCTAGAAAGAGAAGGGAGCACAGCACACAAGGAAGGGAGGAGCCTGCAGATCCATGTGGGAGGCCGCAGAAGAGGCACCACATGGGTTGGGGAAGCTGTCTTACCTGCTACACCAGCCCTGCAAGGGAGCATCTTTACTATACAAAGGAGTGAACTCGCTAATTTTCTTGCTGTGAGACAGTCCCACCACACTCTATTCTCATTTCTGGGAGCAGTTGAGGCTGAAGTATGGGAAACCCACCGAGGGACACCTGGCCTGTGACCACCAGGTCCTGGCTTGGGCTCCTGGTCAGTCAGTGTGTATGTGTTCTCCACAGTTTCTGGCTGCGGCCTACATGGCCACCTTTGAACTTTCTCTCAGTGTCTTATCAAGGGTGAATGTGAGACTGATCTGGGGTCAGGGGACTGGAGCCAGTCTCCTGGTTTTCTGTCTCCTCCTTAGATGATCTGTGGGGGAGGCAGCCTGGCTCTGGGCAGACACTGAAGGAGTCCAATGTCCGGCTTGCCAAGCATTTAGGCTTTGCGTGAGAGCACTTGGGAAGCGGAGGATATTTCATTTTTATCTCTTTGGAAGAAAGCCCCTTTATTCGAATTGACTCACAAATAGTAACTTTAAACGGTTTAAAGAGACACACAATTGTCTGCCCAGCTCCCCCAATTCTACACCATCAGTCAATGCAGTTCAAACAGTTTGAGGCAGTGAGCTGTGAAAAATGAGAGGGTTAACTTGGAGCCTTGCACCCTGTACTTTCATCATCGGTTACATTTTTGGAGGTGAAAAAACTTGGTGATCAGAGCCAATTTTCGGTTTCTTCAATATGAACTTAAAAAAAAAAACAAAAAACAACAACAACAAAAAACCCCAACAACTAATGACCCTCTCTTATTGCCTTCCTTCTGTCCCATTGAAACCTTCCTTCCCAACAAGTGCCTTTCCTACTTTGTATGAGTGTGTGTGTGTGTGTGTGTGTGTGTGTGTGTGTGTGTGTGTATGTGAGAGTGTGTGTGTGGTGTGTTGTGTGTTTGGCCCACTGAGTTTCACTAGGGTCATTTGCATGAGCATGGGGGTGAACTCAATTAGACTAATTCATTTGCAAGCTGACCTGAACAGCACTCAAAAAATTGTCTTAGCTCCTAAGGACAAGGACTATGATGCAGCTGCTGCCACTCCCTGAGGCTCCCGGGAAGGGAACCCGCATTTCTCCCTCCACCTCTGCGATGGCATTAGCCAGTGGGTGGCCCACTAGCCACACTAACTGGAATGGCTGTGATCTGGGCCTTGGGACCCAGCTGCTGGGTGCGTTATCACTGAGCCAATGGAGATGGGGCTGCTCTTGGTGGCAGAGCAGCAGGGGCTGGCTGGAGGACATCTCTCACCTGAGGGACCCTGATAGCATAGAGGCCACGTGGGACATCTTTGGCATCCCAAGCACGTGGTGACTCAGCAGCTAGAAATGGTGGGTTCTGTGGGAGTGTTTCAAAGAAGAGGAACTGTGACCTGTTAGGCCAAGACCCAGAAGGCTTATTGGGGTGTAATGTCTCCGCCTCCTCTCTTCACACTCAACCTCCAGTAGGGTCATGTGGTGGACCACCTACAGTGAATTCAAAATGTTGCTGAAAAGGCTCTTAATTATAGGAAACAGTGTTTTTTTTTAAATACTTTATTAGTTGTCATAATCAAACCCACACAGATCAGACTTTTCAATTTTGTACTGTGTGTTACCTTTGTACGAATGAAAAAAAGTAAGTTCAACATTTTTAATAAAGTTGTTAATTCCTGTACAATGGCAACTCAACATGGTAGACTTCTTTCCAAAGTTGACAACACAGCTAGTTTCCCAAAAATCCAGTATATATGTATATATCTAACTTTGCATTAAAGACCAATAACAGTTGTGGAAACATTCAGAACACTTCACTGGAAAAAAAAAGTGAAAAAACAAACAAAAAACAAAATCCTAGAAAAGAACACAGTTCTGTTGATGCTGTGGGACCTGCATCATTCCTCTTTTTTATTAGCCTCTCGATCATCATCTGGACAAAGAACATTCTGGTAGCACCGCTGAGAACAGCTCTGATAAGGCAGGGTCACTATTGTGCATTGTGGGGCAGGTACAAGCTGTCTTCCAGCCATAGAGGTTGGGCACTGGCCTATAACTAGAGTGCTATAATATATAACTGATAACTACATAACCTACAACTACAGTGCTGGTAGATACATTGAATGGGGACTGTTCAAGACCTGAACCTACTTTTCCAGCAGAGGGCCCCAAAGATGTCATGGAGAAAAGGCTTCTGAATGAAGGAAGCAAGTTCCTTAAGAACCTCCTAGATGGCCATGGTGGTTCTCTCCCATAACCTCAGCACTCAGGGATGAGCGTGGGGGGTCTGAGGCAGGAGGATCCCCACAAGTTCAAAGCTAGCCTGGGGTACACGGGGAGTTTTAGGGCGGCCTAGGCTGAGTCTCCAAACAATGCCAACGAAAGAACAACAAAGTTGACCTTAGCTGGGAGCAGATGAGAACTGAGTCTTCTAGCTGGCAAAGCAGAGAGCCTTGGACACCTTTGGTGGGGCAGGCGTGAGCTCACAAAGGCTTGAGACACAAGACCGGAACTCACTCCTAAGGCAGGATGCTTCCACCGAGCCCTTAGCGCACACCCTTTCTCTCCTGAGCCTGGGTGGGCGGATCCCTCCTGCAACACCCGGTCAGCACTTCTGCAGGTGTGGGTTCCGCAGGGATTGCTGTCACCTCCCCTACGCTCCACTGAGCCCATGCGCAGCAACTTTCTCAATTCACCCCGTGGCTTTTGGCTGCACAAACAGCCCTTTGAGCTCTCCCCTTGCTTTTCTTCTTCTTGATACAGTAGAAAACTAAAGCCTCTTGTTTGTGGAGCGCTGACCTTGGGTGTCCGTTTTCAGCTTCAGTCCTGTGGGACTCCCTTTGACCTTGTTTACTGTTAGATCCGTGGGGTAAGATTTCACTGGACCTCAATACTGTGGGGGTGGCTGTACCCCAGACAGATGCCCCTCTCCAGAGCCACGGCATGGAAACCTGTCAACCATGAGTCGAGAGGCTCCAGAATCCATCAGATAGGATATGGTCTAGAACCCAACATTGTCTCCACCTGTCACACACAACCTGTATGCTCTCTTAATGGCTATGGCACCATCAGCAGCCACAGGGGCCTCACTGGCCCTGTATATAGCCAACACTCTGTCCGTGTTGAGTAGCAAATGCAAGGTGACTGTATGAGAACTTACAAAAAGATGACAGATGACCTAGCCTGTTAGCTGTTGGCAGGGTATTGCAGGAGTCTTGCTCGGTTGCCCTAACTGGTCTTGAATTTGTGAACTCAAGTGACCCCTTCACTCAACACTGTATTAGTGTGACTACAGGCACACACTTTCATGTCTGACTTTTGGAGCTCTGCTTTGCGTGTGTGTATATATATGGAGGTCAGAGGTCAGTCTCTGATATTGTTCCTCAGTTGGCACCCACCATTTTTTTTTAAGCAGGGTCTCTCACTAGCCTGGAACTCATCAAGTAGGCTGGCTAGCCAGTGAAACCTAGGTGTACACCTATCTTTCCCTCTCTGGGATTACATACACGGATATCGCCAAACTTTCCTTTAAAATTGGTTCTGGGGCTCAAGGCTCAAACCCAGTTCCTCATGCTTGCATGGGAAGCACTTTCTCAACTGAGCTATCCACCATTTCCTTTCCTTCCTTTCCTTCCTTCCCACTCCTCCCCACCTCCAGGACGATTCTCTGTGTAGTCCTGGTTGTTCTGGAATTCACTCTGTAGACCAGACTGGCCTCGAACTCAGAGATCCACCTGCCTCCGTCTTCCGAGGTTTTTTCTTTTCTTTTCTTTTCTTTTCTTTTCTTTTCTTTTCTTTTCTTTTCTTTTCTTTTCTTTTCTTTTCTTTTCTTTTCTTTTTTTGAGACATGTTTTCAGTACGTGGCCATAGTGGCTTCAAATTCATGATCCTTCTGTCTCATCCTCCAGAGTGCTAGGATTATTATAGTTATGCACTACCATGTCTGGCCTATTTGTTTTTCACATGATTAATATCTTCGAACAATTAGAAGAGAGGTGATAATAGTCCATGAAATCTGTGTAGCCATCTTCCAACCTCAATGGTTATCAACTTACAGCACCATGCACGGTCACCTGGACATTTAAAAAAATCTATCAAATTATTTAATCTAAAATATTTTATTATGCCAGGCATGGTGGCACATGCCTTTAATCCCAGCACTTGGGAGGCAGAGGCAGGCTGATCTCTGAGTTCGAGGCCAGCCTGGTCTACAGAATGAGGCCCAGGACAGCCAGGGCTACACAGAAGAAACCCTGTCTCGGGGAAAAAAAAACCCATAAAAATAATTTTTATTGTGTATCTTTAAAAAACAAAGACTCATAAACAACTGCAACAGCCATTGTCACACTTGAAAATGCCCAGTTGCCTCATGCCTTCAAATATCTGTTCAGTGTGCAGCTGCCCCCCCTTTCTTTCTAATTCCCACGCTTTCCTTGATTTGCATCCAGATCCCAACAAAATGAGATGCTTTTACCCAGCACCCAATACCTAACATCTCTCGCTGTTGTACACTCTATCTTGGGCGGCAGACAGTTTGCAAAGGATTCATAGTGGGGAGCAGATTCTACTCTCCAAACAAAAACGTTTTTTGAGGTTTTTCTACTTTACACCTCTTTGTTAGCAGCCCCCAAACTGTAGGATTCCCATGGAATTTGTAGATTTGGCCCCTACTTTAAACATATCATTGGACCCCCCCACCACAGAGGCCTAGAAGAGAAAGAAAAAAGCCTGCCAGGAGAAGGATTTGGGGTGTTTGAGAATCATCCTCCACGGAATAGCTTTGGGAGCTTTGGGAACCCTTGACAAATTTCAACGCTTTGACCTGGTCCATACATTTTTTTTTTCTTTAAAAACCTCTGCCTAGGAACCATAAAAACTCCTTTGATCATCTCAAAACCGAGAGGGAAGCCTCTTACTTGCTCTTTATTAAAATACTGCCTTGCACGGTTTTACTCTCCGAGGTGTGCACACTCACTCACCTGCATTCTTTTATTATGCAGCCTGATTTATGGATTTCTTCCCCACTTATTACTTGTAAATCATCAAGGTTTTTTATGCCCCCAAGCAGTCAGCAGTTGGCTATAAAATCAACAGAAAGCTGCAATAAATAAAGCATCGCTGGGTCGCTGTGGAAGAATCGATGGCCAACCAGAGAGCAGAGACCACGCCTCGGGAACCGTTCGCACCCGCCTTGGGAAGCCACAGAGGTCTCAGACAGGGAATTTTGTTTGTCTTGAGCTTTTAAGAAGATGAATGACCAGATGAACGGGTAAGGAAATCCATTCCCTGGGTTTCAGAAGTTTTCCTCTAACAAAGATTCTGCTCTGTGTTGCAAAACCTCCACCGGTGTAAATCACAGACTCAAACAAGAATGTTCATACGTGAGGTAGAAGGAGAGGACTGCTTTCCCAGTCCAACCCTCTCATGTCTTAGTTCAAAGGAATAACATTTTTGAAATGGACCTAAGAGTGGTGCATGCTGGTCATCCCAACACTAAGGAGGCAGAGGCAACTTCTAGGCCAGGCAAGCCAGGGCTGTGCAGAGATACCCTGCCTCAAAGCTATAGAAATCACTGGTTGGAGTGTTACACTCTGGTAGATGTTGAAGAGGCAGAGGCGGAGGATTATGATTTCATGGCCAGCCTGGGCTACATATTTTCTCATCCACACTTGTGAGCAAAAAAACAGTACATAAATAAACGAATGAACACATAAATAAGTGTGTGAAAATATTCTTATATGTGCTTAATATTTTTATACACAGAAAGTCCCTTAAACTATACACAGGAATTGGTAATGATTATTTCTGGGATGGAGAATGGAAGACTCATTTTCCACTTTACTCCAGTGTAACTAATAACTTTTAAAATCACATTGTATATTACCTATTTATAAGGTTTTCACACGAATTCACACACATTCTCATCCGGTTAGGTTTCTATTGGTGTGATAAACCCCACAACCAAAAGCAACTTGGGGAGGGAAGGGTTTATTAGGCTTACACGTCCATCACTGAGGGAAGTCAGGGCAGGCACTCAAGCAGAGCAGAGGCAGGATCATGGAGAAAAGCTGCTCACTGGCTTGTTCTCATGGCTTGCTCAGTTTGCTTTCTTTCTTATTTTATGTTTAGTATAATTCTTAATTATGTATAAGTGTGTGTGTGTGTATGTGTGTGTGTGTGTGTGTGTGTTTGTGTAAATGAACGTGAGTGTGTCAGATCCCTCTGGAGCTAGAGTTACAGGCGGTTGTAAGCCTCTATGTGGGTACTGGGGATTGAACCTGGGTCTTGCCATCTCTCCAGCCGTCAGATTTCTTTCTCATGCAACCCAAGTCCACCCACCCTGGGGTGACACCGCCCATAGTGGACTGAGACCTCCCACTTTAATTGTTAACCAAGCAAATGCTTCCACAGACTTGCTCACAGGCTAACCTGATTAGAGGCATTTTTCTCAGTTGAGATTTCCCCCTTCCCAGATAACTAACTCTAACTTGTGTCAAGTTGGTGAAAAAACTAACCAGAGCAAATATTTTTTTTTATTTGTTTTTGTTTTTAGAGACAGGGTTTCTCTGTGTAGCTTTGCGCCTTTCCTGGAACTCGCTCTGTAGCCCAGGCTGGTCTTGAACTCACAAGATCTGCCAGGCTCTGCCTCCCAAGTGCTGGGATTAAAGGCGTGCGCCACCACCGCCCGGCCTATAAAATAATATTTTAAATAAAGGTTGAAGAGAAAGAACGGCATCTCTCTGCGGACGTCTGCTGTTATCCCTGTCTTCTTGAGTTCTGCTATGAATAGTTTTCGTGGATGCTGCTGCAATCTATGGAGCAGAAATGCAGACGACATAGACACAAGTGTGATGTATCCGCATCAGTGTATACGCACCGCTGTACCCGTGACACGCAGAGCACTCTCACATTGATCAGAGGCCCCAAGTCTCTGGAGCAGCTCTCATTTGGTATTCCCCATGTGCATATACTGCTGAAGTTCCCAGAGGACATGTCCAGGGCAGCAGCAGCACGCACTTTTCCAATCCGGACACGCTGTTGCACCCTGGAAAACTGTGTGGTGCCAGCAGCAGTCTGGGTCCTCGGGAGGCATCACCTTCTACCTAGAGAGGAGAAAACGGGAGGAACCAAAGCAGCTGGCTTTCCTGGCAGGCTGGGAGCGGCCGGGGTAATTAACTCCACACCTGGGAGAGGAGGTGTGTTCAGAGGGAACCTGGGAGGCAGCCTGGCTCTTTGAACCAACTGGGACACTACCCAGAGGCTTGGTGTGACCCTGGCTTCTCTGTAAGGAACACCCTGATCCCTTGACACCCTGGGCCGGATGTGCAGAAACAGGACCACTGCGACTTTGGTGAAACCCTGCCCCGGGCCATGGTTGTGTCCTTTGCTGGTCCCCAGCTCTGTTCTCTCTGGTTCTGTTAACCCAGTTTTTCCTCTTCACTCTAGAAGCTCGCTCTTTCTCAGGGGATCCTGATTGTTTCAAGCATCTGGTCCCTACCCGCCTACCTACCTCATGCCCACCAGGGCTCTGTGGAGCTCAGGCACACCTGCAGTTCACAGTCATCAGGGCTCTGTGGAGCTCAGGCACACCTACTGTTCACACCCTTCAGGGCTCCGTGGAGCTCAGCTCAGGCACAGAATTCTCAAAGAAACCTTTCCTTCTGGGGGAGGATGTGTCCTGTGGGAGTTCACATCTTCTTTCCCCCAAAGCCAGCACAAAGACCAGCTTCCCTTCCTGGGCTGATGTAGCAGAAAATTCTGTCTGCATGACCCGCTCTGTTCACATGTATCAGCATTGATCAGAGGATGCCCCCTGCCTCAACACACACACACACTTCTTTTGAAGGGGGCAGGGTAAAAACTAATGAAATATCATTCTAAAATATCCACCCTCTTTTTAGTCATGTGGCTATTTCACTGTCGCTGTAAAAGCCAGAGTGCACGCATCAGCCTGCCAGTCAAAGCAGCCACTGTGCTAGACTGAAAAATGTCTTCTTCACAGAGACATCAGGCCTTAGTCCCTGAAGCCTGTCACCTTTAACTTGCTTGGGAAAACAGTTTTAGCGGAGACCTAAGGCCCTCAAGATGGGGATGTTATTTACCCTGGGTTGCCTAAGTGGGTCTACCACTACCTACAGGTATCCTTAAACGAAAGAGACAGAGTAAGATTTTACAGACCAGAGAAAAGGCCAACCCCTAACACTGGCAAAGATTGGAAAGATGTAGCCACCAGCCAAGGAATGCCAGCAGCCACCAGGGGTTGAAAGAGGCAAGGAACAGACTGTCCCCTGGAATTTCCAGATGGAGCACGGCCCCGCCACCATCTTGATTCCAGACTGTGAGAGAATACATTTCTGTTGTTTTAAGTCACTCTGTTAGTGGTCGTTTATAAGAGCAGGCACCGGGAGGTAAGAGAACAGCACATTGCCCAGCAGCAGTTATATTCTTAGCCAAGAACGGCGGTACACACCTGTCACCCCAGAGGCCAAGGCAGGACTGTTAAGTCTAAGGCCAGACTGGGCTACACAGTAAGACCATGCCTCAAAAGCCAAATAAATGAATTAACTAAATTACAGTTGAAAAACCGATATATTCTTCCCCAGGAGTTACAGTAAAAACTAAACCTGGCCTGGACTCAGGAAGCGGAGGCAGAAGGGCTCAGAGTTCAAGGCCTGCCTGAGCAGCCTGTTTCACAGTCTAAGGTTTAAGAAAAGCCTCGGGAGGGTAATTGTGCCATATACGGCTTAGGTTCAACCCTCAGGGCAGAGGGATCCAAATGGCAACTTCACTACAAAATGCTTTGCAGAGAGGGTTAAACATCAAGCCTTGAGAACGTATCTTTTCAGTCGTCTGGGAGGAGGTGAGCACACACAATACACTTCTGTTGCACATCGCTCTGAAGAAAGCAGGTCTGCGAGCGAATGGCCGCTGAACCAACAGTGTCTCTCAAGGACCACTTGAACTTAAGGAGTGTTGGCCGGGGTGTGGCAGTTCATGCTTGTAATTCCAATACTCGGAAGGAAGAGGCACAAGGACCAAGGGTTCAAGTCCAGTCTGGGCTGTGTAGTAAAATCTAGTATCAAAAATAAAAATACAAAGACTGATAGGCAGCTCCGAGTGACTCAGACTCATGTGTTTGGGAGACACGGTGAACAATGACTCTGCTGCTTCAAGTGAAACACCGATAGTGTTGAGTCACAGCCCTCAACCTTTCCCACGAAAACCAGAGCTTTGGGAAGTAATGTTCGCCATTAGCTTGACCGCATCCCCAAAGTAGACGTTTCCTTTAAGATCAGGAGTGATTTTTTTAAAAAATGTGATTTAAGAATTTATACCTTAATATAAATAGTATACAATGAAACGTGTCAACATTCAAAAGATCTGCACAACTCAAAGTATGAATATTTTCCATATGACCGACTGTGACATGATGTTGTACAACAGACATCCAATGTATAAACAGTCCAGTCCATATGACTGTGACCTGACACTGTACAACAGCACGTGTGGGAGAAAACCCCTTCAATGTATAAACAGACCAGTGTATTTTAATGTAAAGAGTGCCAGATATTCACCAATTCCGCTTCAGACTATGTATTACAAGTGACCTTCTCAGATAACCATCACATGAATTGTGGTGCCAAGTCAAAGAAAAAAAATCCATATTTCCCGCAAAATCTTTTAAAAACCACTTCCCTGTTTTCCAACTATACATCTACCAGAGGTCTGAGTTAATTTATATATATATGTATATACATACATACATACATACATACATATAAAATTTAACCAAAACAAAATCACAGCAGATTAAAGGCAGAAGCTTTTGGGACTTTTGCTTTGGAAAACACATTTCTTAACATCTAAAGGGCTCATAATTTTTATTTTAAAATTAATGAAAATAATTATTTTCTTTTTTTGGTTTTAGGCTCTGATATGGTAAATAGTAAAATGTATTATTCACAAAAATAAAACCTCTTGCCATTCCTCAATACTTCTTAAAAGTCTGAGATGTTTCTAATACCAAAAGACATGGGAAGCACATAGAAATGTTTCAGCTAAAAGACTACATTTCCCAGCTATCTTTGCAGCTATACTTGACCACGTGATTAGTTCTGGCTATTCAGATACAAGGGGAAATTTGAGGAAAGGGCCTGGGAAATTTTGCTTTTGCAGGATAACATGGGCTTGGATGTGATTAGGGGGACCCCAGCAGCCACCTGTGGTGAAGTGGACTGTCAAGGGACAAAAAGATGAAGGAAAAAATAAAAGGCATTTACCTAGGTTTCTGATAAATTAAAGAAAAACCAACTAATTTATTCAATAAATCTTGTTTAAGCCACTATCATTTTATTTTCTCTGCTACATGCAGCAGAACCCAATTGTACTGTTTCCCTTAAATGTGAAAATATGCTTAGACCAACTACAGAGGACCTAGCTGTTTTAAAAACAGATTCCTTCCTTCTCCCCTTTCTCCTCCTCCTGTGAGTGCTCTGCTGCATGTATGAGTGTGCACCACATGTGTGATTGGTCCTGCAGAGGTCAGAAGAGGGCATCAGATCCCTTGGAACTGAAGTTATGGAAGATTGTAAACCATCGTATAGGTGCTGGGAATTGAACCCAGGTCCTCTGCAAGAACAATAAGTACTCTTAACTACTGAGCTATCTCTCCAGCCCCAGGCCTGAGCCTTATATGGTCTGTGTAGCTATTTCTTATGCATTTTTAAGATTTATTCCCATGTCTTAACATGATGTTGAAAGAACATTCAAGATTAATATTAGAGGGGCTGGAGAGGTGACTCAGAGGTTAAGAGCACTGGCTGCTCTTCCTAGAGGTCCTGAGTTCAATTTCCAGCAACCACATGGTGGCTCATAACCTTCTATAATAAGTATGGTGCCCTCTTCTGGCATGCAGGCATATATGCAGGTAGAATGCGATATACATAATAAAAAATTTATTAAAGATGAATATTAGAGGCATTCAGAAATTTGTTCCACTGTCTGAGCATTTAGGGAGTCTGGGTCACTGGCAGGCCACAGCCATGAGCCCTAACTACCCCATTGTCTATGGGTATACTTACCTCCCTTCCAGGGCCCAGCACGGTCCAGGCCCAACAGCAGGACAGCACACTGTTATCAATGGGAAGAGGGACTTAAAGGGCTTCTTGATGTAACTGCTGTTCCAGGGACATGACTTTAACTGTTCTTAGCTGGGGACAGAACTCAGTGTTTGTATGCATGCTTAGCTGTGGGTCAGTTGCCAGAATTTCTCAAGACCAACTCTCTTGAGTGTATTCCATCTTCGCTTGCACTCCAGGAGTGAGCTCAGCCCAACTAAACAAAGAGGCTCTCTCCTGAGCGCTGCCACAGCCAACCTCTCTGGTAGTCTTGGTTGTTTATGGCTCTCTTACGTCTCTCAAGACACTAACAGCACAGTAACTGACTGACTTTGAAAGAGTAGTCTTAGAAAGTCAACCTTGACCGTAGAACCACCCAGTCACCCAAATTCTCTAAGCAAGGTGAGATTGTGTGGAAGCACAGGTCGTCTTATTTCTTCTGGTTCACAGGAGCTGTTACTGATGACGGAAGGCATCATCTTAGGGTCATTACTGCTATGATGAAACACCGTGATCAAAAAAGCAAGTTGGAGAGGAGAAGGTTAATTTGGCTTACAATTCTATATCATAGTCCATTATTGAAGGAAGTCAGGACAGGAACTCAAACAGGGCAAGAACCTTAAGACAGGAGCTGGTGCTGAGGCCGGGTAGAAGGCTTGCTCCTCATGGCTTATTCAGCCTGTTTTCTTATAGAACCCAGTAAAAGGACTGGATGGACCAGCCAGGGCCATAACAGGCTCCCCTAGCAGCCCTGACATGGACCAGGCCTTTAGTTTCGGTTCACTAGACCAGGCTGGAGCTGAGCAAGCAATTCTCAGGAAAACCACAACTTGGGGGCAACCAATCAACAGGTGCCCCCCAGACTCCTGCAGGCTCAGCAAGAGCCCTAAACCCCTTCTGCTGGCTCAGCAGGCCCCCAAGCCCCTTCTGCTGGATCCACGGATGTCCCCCAGACTTCTGCTAGCTAAAGATAGTTTTTCCTACCCTCTTGTCAACAAGCCCCTAGACACTAGACCCCACCACCACCTATGAGTCCCTAACCGCTACAGCCTCCCACCAATGAACTCCCAGACTAATCTTTCCTCCACCAATCAGCACCAGATTAATCCCTCCTCTCTGGAATTCCCCTAACTCTGCTTAAAAGGAGCTTGTGACCCCCACTTCAGGGTCGCTATTTGCCACCCCATCGTGCTGGAAATAAATACTCTTGCTAAATTGCATATGTGACTGTTGGTCTTTCTTGGGGGCCTCTCTCGGACCCAACACCCAGGACTACCAGCCCTGGGATGGCACCATCCACAATGGTCTGGGCCCTCCTGCATTGATCATAGATTAAGAAAATGCCTTTCCTGACAGCAATGGCACATGAATTTAGTCCCAGCACTCGGGAGGCAGAGCCAGGCGATCTCTGTGAGTTCGAGGCCAGCCTGGTCTACAGAGCGAGCTCCAGGACAGGCACCAAAACTACATGAGAAACCCTGTCTCGAAAAACCAAAAAAATAAAAAAAATAAAAAAAATAAAGAAAAGAAAATGCCTTACAGGTTTGCCTACAGCCAGAGCCTCTGGAGCAGTAGTTAACCTCTGGGTCTCGAACCCTTCTGTGGTTGCCTATCAGATATTTACATTACAATTCATAACAGTAGCAAAACTATAGTATGAAGTAGCAATGAAATAATTTTATGGTCAGGGGTCACCACAACATGAAGAACTGTATTAAAGGTCGCAACATTAGGAAGGTTGAGAACCACTGTTCCGGAGGCATTTCTCTCTTCTCAGATGACTCAAGTTGACATAAAGACCAGCCAGCACAGGCGTCATTGATGGAGAGCTAGAAGAAAAAGAGACACCCAGGAGCCTGACTCACAAAGGCCTAGCAGAATCTAGAAGGGAGATGGTTGGAAAACCCAAATGTCTCCTAGATGTCTCAGGTTTAGTATGGGTTAGGGTGTATCTAACTATTACACACAGCCTCATAAGGATTAAGCATGATAGTATGTGTTCCTTAAAAACTCAAACTCTACAAGGCTATATGAAGGTCAACTACAGTTACTCATGCTTTTAAGTAACACACACACACATACACATATGTATGCACAAATATATAAATACTCCCTGCTGAGTCTGTTTTTGTTGTTTGTGTGTTTAAGGTCTTAGGGCTGACCACTTTATGTTGGACAACCCACCTCATCCCTGGGAGAGGCTAATTCTCCTTCTTCCACAGTCATTAGTTGCCTAGAGTTCTTTGTGTAGGTGCAGAACCCCACCAAGCCGTCCCTCTTCCGTGGTGGCATGCCCATTGATATCTCCATTGTTCTGGTCTTGTTTATGTAGCCATTTCTGGTTTCTAGGAGAAACTGTTTCACAGCAGACTACCTGGTATTTTCCCTCTTACAATCTTTCTATGCCCTCTTCCTTGTGTTCCCTAAGCCATAGATACAGGAGCTGTGATATAGATGTATCCTTTGGGGCTGGGCTCCCCACAGTCTGTTGATCTCAGCACTGTATCCAGTTGTGGTTTTCTGTGATGGTCTCCATTTGTTGTGAAGAGAAGTTCTTTGCCAGCGGGCGGTAGCTACACTTACCTGTGGGTGTAAGATTTATAATGTAGTAAGAATTATGCTGGTCAAGCAAAGTGGCAGCCGTAGATTCTCCTCTAAGATTTGTGATTTCACTAGCCCGGGGGGAAGGTGGCTAGTTTTCTAGTACCAGGTTTCCCTCCTGTGGAGAGGGCAGTAAGTTCAAATCAACCACCAACACGTGAGTGCCACTTACTGAACTTTTACGGCTACCTTGCCACAGTGGTCATTGTTGGGGTTCATAGGTGTCACAGCTGGGTGGGACTATTAATGGCTTCCCTCCGTTGGCAGCCTGCATAGTATTCTCTGGTACCATGGAGACTAGACTACATGAAAGAGGCCTTCAAGCCAGATCTAGCTGGAGTCCTGTGTCTGAAATATTCTGTATTTTCAGCAATAGGGACCTATATTTAACCCCTGAGGGACCACCAAGGCTACAGCAATAGCCTATATTGTTTTGGGGGTCACTTGGACTACCCTGTCCAACCATACAAAAGGAGGTTTCTTATGCTTCACACTGTGGTTTTTGTTTGTCTGTGGTTAGTATATAATCTGTCTGTGTGTCTGTCGGTCTATCTATCTTATCTATCTTATCTTATCTTATCTTATCTATCTATCTATCTATCTACCTATCATCTATCTATCTATCTATCTATCTATCTATCTATCTATCTATCTATCTATCTATCTATGATTATATGTACTGTGTATAATTTTAGGTAAATATAAAATAATAAGACTTAAATTTACCCTAATGTATCATTTGAAATTCAATGTCTGCTCTGTTTCTACTGCTGGGGAGCAAACTCATACCCTTGTGCATGCCAGGCAAGCACTCTCCTTCAGGGTTACACACCAGCCCCTCCGACTTGTCCTGTAACTAAAAGCCTCAGGTGATTTTAGGCGGGATAAGTTCATTTTTCTGTCGTATGTAAGAAATCTGAGTAACACATCACAGGGCTGTCACTGTGGCTCTGGCTCCTGTCTATCCGTTACATCTTCATTCAGCATGTGGCTTTCTTCAAAGTAACTTCATGGTCTGAAATGGATACTGAAGCTCCATTTTAAGTACTGGATGTGGGAAAAGGTGGACCTCACAGCTGATTCGACTCTCACAGAAAAGGCATTTCTGAAAGTTCCATACCACAGATTTGGCTTTCTCTGTCCCACATCCTTCAACCAACCACAGGTTAAAAATATTTTTTAATTGCATTCCTGGTGAACATGGTTGTTGCTTTTGTCTTGTTGATATTCTCTAAACAAATCATCCAATAACTACTCATATAGAGTGTATGTCCTAGGCATCATATGTAATTTAAAGTATGAAGGTTCTGCTGGTAGTTACAGGTAAATGCTGGGATGTGGTAAATGGAGGCCTGAGCATCTGTGGGTTTGGATAACCGTGGGGTGTCCTAGAACTGGTCCCCTGTGATGCTAAAGAATGATTGGACTGGGTTTGGAGAAACAGCTCAGTGGTGAAGAGCGCTTGCAGAGGACTGGGGTTCAGGTCCCAGCACCCACATGGTGGCTCACAAACATCTTTAACTACGGTTTCAGGATCCAGCACTTTCTCCTGGCCTCCTTGGGCACCAGACAGCACACAGTGCACATACATACATGCAAGCAAAATACTCATAGACATAAAATAAAAAGAAACAACTCTTTCTTCTTCCTTCCTTCCTTCCTTCCTTCCTTCCTTCCTTCCTTCCTTCCTT
>CABHPH010156847.1:9136-24581 GCA_902168325.1 Peromyscus nudipes | reverse complement strand
AACTTTATTTTATGTGCATTGGTGTGAAGGTGTCAGATCCCTAGGAACTGGAATTACAGACAGTTGTGAGCTGCCATGTGGGTGCTGGGAATTGAACCCCGGTCCTCTAGAAGAACAGCCAGTGCTCTTAACCGCTGAGCCATCTCTCCAGCCCCAGTGCTGAGATTTAAGGTGTGCACCACACCCATCATGATACTTGAGTTTTGAGGGGCAGTGAATACTAAACTGATACTCTAGGGCACATGCTAAGGAACTCATCTTGGGGTCAGTCAGTGATGTCAGATTTACCACAGTTTCAGGAGACCATGGAGTAGACCCAAGGGGTAGGAGCTTGGGAATGCTATTTTAGTCAGCAGAGAAAATAGCAAGAGCTGATCCCTTAAGCATGGCTGTGGAGACTACACTCTGAGAGACCTGTCACAGCTAACAACACTGAGAACCATGGAAGGGCTGTGAAGAATACTTCAGAATGGACAGCTCCAAGGGCTTCTTTCTGATAGCCCCCCTTTTCCTGCCCTGACCCTCAGGCTTAGATAAGAGAGGGTAGATGAATGAGTAGAGAGTGCAGACACTCCAGGTAAGGTGTGCTGGAAGCACAAGTCAGAACCTGGCTATGGGATGGCATTTCAATTGACTAGTTACAAATCAAATTTCATGGGAGGGAGTGGTGGTGCAGGACTGTGATCCCAGCACTTGGGAGGTGGAAGCAGGAGGATCAACTTTGGCAGCATAGAAAGTTTGGGGCCAGCCTGGGCTACATGAGACTTGGTCTCAAAAAAAAAAAATCAAATTCCGAAGGAGACAAGAAGGTGACTTCACTATGGCTCTCTTTTACATATGGAGCCTGAAACTCCATGGACATGGTCTTTTAATAGTGTTATAAAGCCAGCAATCTTTTTTCTTAAAAGGAAGATCATTCTGAAAAGACCAGGAGTGCTTTCTTCTTAGAAGGTATCAGCCTCTCCTGAGAGGACAGGATGTGGGAGACTCGGATGCCCAATGATGCATAGCTATTCAGGATGGCATGGTCCAGAAATGTGATATGAACAGACAGAGGTGCTGATGTTGACCTCAGCCCAGCCCCATGTATATGTTTATTTCTTAAAAACCACAGCAGTCAAACCTTCACCCATTTCTTATGTTCTCTTCCATCATGGTAAGTGTAGGTGAAAAGCATAAGGTTAAAAACAAAATAGGAAATAACTAGGAATGAATTGCCTCCTCCTGTGCAATAGTTAATGAAGAGACGGTCTGTTAAGTCACCCAAATGCACTGAGAGCCAGTGGCTGGGGAGAGCTTACTGGGAGCCCAGCGCAAACATGGCACTTCTCTGTAATCAATGGAACTGAGTGGAGGTCCAGAAATAAACCACATATACACGGGACTTGAACCTGTGATAATGGAGACAGTTCAGATCTAGAGACCAGGTCGGTTCAGTAGGTGTTGCTAGAACACTGGTTAGGCATTTGGCAACTGAGGAGGTGTGAGTCTTGCTTCAATCTTAGCATTAACGTAAATCCTAAACTGGGTGTGCTGGCTCATGCTGGTCACCCCAACACTGGGGAGAGTGAAATTAATGCAGATTAGCATGAACGTTTTGTCATCCTGGGCTACAAAGTGAGTTCCAGGCCAGTCTGGGCTATAGTGCCTCTACATATGAATGTGGTTTGCTAGAAAATGACCAGTAGTCACACATAACTATCTAAACACAGATTAACATTAAATAAAAGTAAGAACTGGGCCAGCAAGAAGGCTCAGTGGGTAAAGGTGCTTGCTGCCAGGCCTCAGAATCTGCTGGTGGGAGAAAATCAACTCTTGAAAGTTGTCCTCTGGCTTTTACATGCATGTACACATGATCACATGCATTCATGTACAATAAATAAAAGAAATGGCCGGGTGTTGGTGGCACACGCCTTTAATCCCAGCACTCGGGAGGCAGAGGCAGGCGGATCTCTGTGAGTTCGAGGCCAGCCTGGTCTACAAAGCAAGTTCCAGGAAAGGAGCAAGGCTACACAGAGAAACCCTGTCTTGAAAAACCAATAAACAAACAAACAAACAAACAAACAAACAAACAAATAAATAAATAAATAAATAAATAAATAAATAATAAAAGAAATGTAATTTTAAAAAAATTTAAAGCTGGGTGCTGCAGCACATGCCTTTAATTCTGACATTTGAGAGGCAGATGCTGGCAGATCTTTGTGAGTTCAAGGACAGCCTGGTCTACTTAGTGAGTTCCGTGCCAGCCAGGGTTCCATAGTGAGACCTGTCTAAGAAAAAAGAAAGGTCTGGAGAAGGGTCCAGAGATTGTCTTAATTCAGAGACTGTCTGAATTCAGAGATTGTCTTAATTGGGGTTTCTATTGCCGAGATGAAACACAATGATCAAAAGTAAGTTGGGTTAGAAAGGATTTAGTTAGTTAGTTAGTTAGTTAGTTAGTTAGTTAGTTAGTTAGTTAGTTTATGCTTCTTCATTGTAATTCATCATTAAAGGAAGTCAGAACAGGAACTCAAGCAGAGCAAGAACCTGGAGTCAGGAGCTGATGCAGAGGCCATGGAGGGGAGCTGCTTACTGGCTTGCTTCCCATGGCTTGCTTAGCCTGCTTTCTTAGAACCCAGGACCACCAGCCCAGGGATGACACCACCCATGATGTGTTGGAACCTCCTCTATCAAACCCTAATTAAGAAAATGCCTTACAGCTGGATCTTATGGAGGCATGGTCTCAATTGAGGGTCCCTCCTTTCAGATAACTCTCGTGTCAAGGTGACATAAAATCAGTCAGCACAGTGGTTAAGAGCACTAGCTGTCCTTCCAGAGGACCCGGGTTCAATTCCTAGCACCTGTAGGACAGCTCATTACCTTTGTAACTCCAGTTATAGGATTCCTACAGCCTCTTCTGGCCTCCAAGGGCACCAGGCACACACATGATGCACAGACATACATGCAGGAAAAACACTCATACACATAAAATAAATAAATATTTTTTAAAAATTAGGCAGTAGTCACATGCTTAAGCTTAAATTAAAATTAAAAAACAAAGGCAAATACTGCTTTATTCTATTAGGACAGCCACAGTTCAAGTGTCTAAGAGCCACATGTGGCTGTGGCTGGTGGCTACAAAATTGGACCATGCAGGGCATGTCCATCATCATGTTTCTATTCACCTAAGCTGCCCTAAATGGTTCAACTCTTGGAAGGTTTCAATTGTGGACTTTACTAAGCAGTAGGAGAAATGAATACAGATCTTTAGAATTTTGGAATGAAGAATTCTCTAAAAATAGCAAAAGAGCTAGAAACCAAGGCAGAATTATTCAACTTGATAGGTACACAATTTTAAATGTTTATTGTAAAAAAAAATAAAGTTTCAAATAGTGAAGATTTACAAGGAAAACCAAGGGTAGATCTACAACCTATAACCAGATAAGAAGCTAATTTCCTTAATAAAATAATTAGAAAAGGAGAAAGCCCTTCATAGAGCCACAGATATAAATGGCCAACAAATATATAATTACGTTAAATGGTGCTTAACTTCCATCATAATTGGGGAAATGCAAATTACATAATGATGGTGCCGTCATTAAGTCACAGATGAGGTCACTCATCCACGATCTGTGTGTGCTTAGCTGGAGTGTGGGGAGCCTGGGAGGTTCACACTTTGCTGGTACAGTACACTACAGTAACCTCTCTGGGAGCAGTGCCAGCAGAAGCCAGATTAAAATGCAAGGTACCTTAGACCCAGTTTTTCTAACATTAAGAATTCACTCTATTGGGTCACGGGGTTAAGGTGCCTTCCATCAAACCGATGACCTGGACTGCAGTTTGATTGCCTGGGCCCACGTGGTGGAAGGAGAGAAATTACTGAAAATTGTCCTCTGGCCTCCAGATGTGCACTGTGGCATGTACACATGCCTATACACAGATATTCATACAAAATAAGTAAATAAAATGTAACAAAAATTATGGGAGTTATTTGTTTGTTTGAGACAGGGTCTCACAATGTAGCCTTGGCTATACTGGAACTCAATATGTAGATCAGGCTGTTCTGCTCACACTCTCAAGTGCTGGAATTCAAGCTATGTACCACCATGACGGGCTCCATTCATTCATTCATTCATTTACTCATTAGTTTATTTATTTACTTATTTATTTATTTACTTTTAGGAAAAGGAATTTACCTTGTAAAGCCAAATGTGGTGGAACATGACCCTAAAGCCAGTACTCAGAAGAGTGAGGCTGGAGGATTGTCCTTGAGTTTGAGGCCAGCCTGGGCTACAGAGTGAACCTTTATTTTTAAAAAATGAATTAATCAATTAGTTAGATATTTAGAAAAGGAATGTGGGCTACAAACATACTTATGGGTACCTACAGTTCTATTCACAGAATCGTTACCTACTATGTTAAAGACCAGCCTGGACTACATAATAAGATCCTGTCTAAAAATACTAGGGCTGAGGCTGTCGTTCAGTGGTTAGAGTGCTTGCCTAGCAAACATGAGGTCCTAGGTTCGATCCCCAGTACTGCCAACAAAGCATAATGAAACAAAAAGCCCAGTTGTAGTGATGCGGTGGCAGTCCAAAGTTTCCATGACACATTTGTGTGTGTGCCGGGCATGGTGGTAGTGTATGCCTCCGAACTTAGCTCCTCTGGGGCTGAGGAAGGTTGAGAGTTTGAGGCCAGCTTGGGCTACAGAGTAAGAATCTGTCAAACAAATGTGAGAGAGAGAGAGAGAGAGAGAGAGAGAACATGCTAATATGTAAAGTCCCCCAAATATGTCAGATCCCCCCCCCAAAAAAGTGAGAAAAATGTATAGTTAAACAGTACCCAGCACAATCTTAACTTGGTAAGACCTACAGAATATTCATATATATATTTTGCACATATGCAGATAAGATAGGCAGACACAAAGGAACTCAAGAACAGGTATTCTAGATGAATAAACCTTCTGGACAGGAATAATGTTTTGTTTTCCTCTTTAGATTGTGTGTGTGTGTGTGTGTGTGTGTGTGTGTATACATACTTTCTGTTCTCCCCCTCAACATTTGCTTTCATTTGTTGGCATAAAAAAGAAAACGTTTTCAAAAATGGATGAAGGTGTTATATAAATAGAAAACAGTTATCTCCTGAATAAATGTAACCCTGAGAGGACTGTGTGTACTTGAGAAGTGTATGAAGATAACATGGGAATCCTGGCCTGGGTGATGGAGCTGCCCCCAGCACACACAGTGAGCAGAAACCAGGGTCCTGATGTACAACCTGAGTCACCTCATCTGCAACAGAGGCTCCAGCGCTGGCTCAGAGAAGGATCTGGTTCCAGGGAATGTTGTCATGAAGAGCCAGCCATGTGACACCTGCTAGCAGAATGGCTGGCCAGCACAGCACTGAGGAAAGTCACACTTGGTCTTGACTGTAGGCTTGATGGAGACTTTTCAGTAACCAGGTGTGCAGTTAGGGACCAGGTGCTGAGGATGGAGACAGCTGTTTATGCTGAGATGGAGGACAGGGACCTGGACAGGAGGTTTTCTCTTCTATGGGAAAATGGAGACCCTGGGACTGGGGATGCGGCTTTGTGGGTACAGAAACTCCTGGAAGAGAAGTGTGCTTGAAGAGAGATTCTATTGAAGATCCGCCACAGAGTGGGTATGCTGTGTTCTCTGATGAACCTCCAGCAGTGGACATGTTGAAAATTCCGCAATATTCCATCTCCCTGGGTAAATTGTATTGTATCATATTCTTTCTATGTCCGTTGTATGGGTACATACTTTTCACATTTTTTGTTAAAATGTTCATGAAAGGTAGCACTTTTTCCTTCTTCAAACCTATACAACACATTTCCATGTTGATACGGTTCTAGTTTGCTTTAAACGTTGCTGTGATAAACATGAGCTAAAGCATTTAGGGAGGAAAGGGTTTATTTCCACTTACCCTACCAGGTCTCAGTCCAGCATTAAGAAAAGTCAGGGCAGTAACTGAAGCAGAAGACATGGACAAAAGCTTCTTACTGGTTTCTCCCTGGCCTGTGCTCAGCTGTCTTTCTTATACAGCCAGGGACCACTTACCTACTCAGGGAATGGTGCTATGCCCGGTGGGCTGCGCCCTACATCAATTAACAATCAAGAAAATTCCCCCAGAGACATGCCCACAGGCCAATCTGATGAGGAGAATTCTACAGTTGAGGTTTCATCTTCCCAGGTGACTCTAGATTGTGTCAAGTTGACAATGAAAAGCTAAGCAGGACACTCTGTCACTTAGACAATAAAAACTAACCAGCGTAGATATGTAAGCCTCGTGGTTGTAGCTTCTCTATACCATATTCACCATGTAGACACAGTTCCCTGTTGCAGTAAAACACAATATTGTCATAGCCCTCTGATGGGATAATCTGTAAGACAAACCAAGGCCTGCGGGTTCTTTCCTGCATTGAAATGACTTTCTAAAAAGGCTCAAGACTGGAATTGCAAGGCCAAAACGATAAACATTTTCCCAGCATGTTGCCACAGTGCTTGCCAGTCTGTTGTGTTTAGTGCCCATGAGGTGCTGGGAGGATGGGAGCTAGGAAGCCAGAAAAGCTGTCTTAGCCCCAGTAGCTATAACAAAATACTGTAGATTGGATGGCTTAAAAAAACAGAAATTTAAGCTGGGTGGTGGTGGCACACACCTTTAATCCCACCACTCGGGAGGCAAAGCCAGGCAGATCTCTGTGAGTTTGAAGCCTGGTCTACAGAACAAGATCCAGGACAGGCACCAAAACTACACAGAGAAACCCTGTTTCTAAAAACAAACAAACAAACAAACAAAAAACAACCCAGAAATTTACTTTACATTTTACATGCTCCTGAAGGCTAGAAGTCTGTGTGTGCATGTGTGTGTGCACATTGATGTGTTTGCATGCCAGTGTGGAGTCCGGAGGTCAACCTCAGGTGTTCTTTCTCAGATACCATCGGCTTTGATTTTTTTTTTTTTTACAACAGAGTCCTTTCACTGTTCTGGGGCTTGCCCATTAGGCTAACTGGTTAGTCAGTAAGCCCCCAGGGAGATACCTGTCTCCACAATGGGATCAAAAGTCTATACCACCGTGTGTGTGTGTGTGTGTGTGTGTGTGTGTGTGTGTGTGTGTGCTTTGCTTCTAGAATGCTGGGATTAAAGACATGCACCATTATGTGTGGCCCTTTGCCCAGATTTTTTTTTAATGTGGGTTCTAGGGAATCGAACTTGGGTTCTGTGGATTGAACTGAAGCATTTTACATACTGAGCTGTCTCTCTATCCCTGGAAGTTTTAAGTGAGGGTACTAACACAGTTGTGCTCTGTTAAGGATTCCTTTTGGCTTACAGCCCACCACCTTCTTGTTGTCTTCACATGGCTTTTTCCTGGTATGTGCATCCACAGAAAGAATGAGATCTTTTTTAAGGCCATTTAGGACCCCACTTCATCTCAGGTACTTTCCTCTGGTGACTTCATTTAATTTTAAGGGCCTCCCCAAAGCCCTACATCCAAATACAGTTACATTGAGGGTTAGTTGGGGCTTCCATGTCTCAATCTGGAGAGGGACAAAATCCAGGCAACCATTATTGACTGCCCACTAATGAAGCTCCAGGGCCATCTGAGCCCAGATCTGTCCAAAGATTCACATTAGCCCCTGCTCTGCCGAGAACCCTTTGTGAGGCATGCAGAGGGACCAAAGCTCTGTGTCTTCATGGAGATGGGGGACAGTTTAAGACGATGCTGGAGACCCCATTGAGACCAGGTGACTGATTCAGGCCTGTCCTTTTGTAGTATGAGCACCACTGTGAGCTCAGCTGAGGGACATCAGAAATGAGGCAATTATCTGTCACTCAAGTTTCCGCCCTCTCTGATCTATTTGGATCGTAGCTAGACTTGAACACCATTAGGCTCTGGAATGACAAAGACGGGTGTTTCCTTCAGACTCTGTCATGGCCGTGACTGGCCTACTGATGTCTCTAGCACTCTCGGAGGTGATACAATGGCAGAGGCAGAGTTCAGAGGAGCCAGACCCATAAAGCTGGTTCACTTTGCATCACTGATTCTACCCCCTGCCCCCATCACAGTGAACCACCTGCCTATTTTCATCAAGGGGTCTTTACGTCAAGTTAAAATACAGTGTGCTTGTCTCTGGGCCCTCACCCACATCTTGTTCTCTGTGGCCCTGGATGTCCCAGTGTGGAACAACACTCTGACACAGGGGCTCATGACAGTTCACACAGAGGCTGCTCTAGCCAGCATGGCGAGGCAGGACCCTCAGCTTGGACAGTCTCTACACCCACAGCTGTAGGAGTTAGAATCTCCAAGTGATGCCAACTGCTCTACCACCCACTCAGCACTCCCCTTCCCAAAAAATCCACACTCAGATCCAACACATGTGCACGTAATGTGGACTTTGCTGGTTTTATATGGCGAGTGAAGGGTGCCATACAGTAAAATTTAATGAGACTTTCCTATTAGTCACACTGCTTTTCTTACTAGTTTTAGATCTGCTGCCCATTACTAATCTCTCCCACCTCTGTCTCTTCACTTGGAGATAAAAGGTCCATGCTCTACCACCGCAGGCTTTTCAGGACTATTCTTCATCAGGAGTCCCCCTTTTTCCCCCCAAACAAATACATAAGCCCTACCAAGGCTTCACCAACTTCTGGTCCTCAAAGTGTGTTTCTGGAGTTCAGCTTATAAAGGTCAAGGTCAAAGGAAAATTCAAGTACTGCCCGGTAATAAATGAATGAACTAAGGAGACAGGAAGAGGAAAATGTGGCCCAGATCCTTGGGCTGCAGACGCCACAGCCAAGGTAAAGTGTGGCCTACCTCGAGTCCTTGGAGTCCACCCTTGAAATCAGTTAATTAATGATGAGGAGGTATTAACTTGCACTCTGCCCACCCTGACAGCTCTGAGAAGGAAGTGACTGCATTTCTTTTAATATGGTGTCCTGAATTTCCAGTACACTGTATCACATAGAGTCTTTGCTCAACGGCTACTTACTAGTTCATGACTAGTTCATGACCCCATGTTTAGCCTAGACCCAGATTAGCCTAGACATGCCACTACTGCGGAAAAGAAAATCAGACTGCAGAGGACAGTGTCCCCAGCCTGCATTAGCTGTTCATGGTGTGTGAGGACAAGTGGGAAAGACCATTTGTATGAGTGGGAATTAAGTTTCTGATGTTGTGATGAGATCGTGAGAGGGGTCCGTTCCCAGAAATACCATAACATTATACAGGATTGAGAGGCTTCGTATTGCAGAGGGGGAAACCGAGACCTAAATAGGATTGAAGTCCCCACAAGACAGGCAGCTAATGTGTCTGGACCGGAATCTGAACCACAGGGCCAGCACGGGCACTGCTTCCGTGGTTAGACTTGGTAGTTTCTTAGACAGAGCCTGGTCCACCAGGGGTCCTCCACCATTGGCCACTCTTCCTCTTGTTTTTTCATTTATCTGGGGGTACCACACACACTGGCCTGCTGGGAACATCTGATCCTATCAATCTGAGTGTGACTTCCTGCCTCTAAAAATTATGCAAGCAGCTGAGTGGCAGTGGCGCATGCCATTAATCCCAGCACTCAGGAGGCAGAGCCAGGCTCTGTGAGTTCGAGGCCAGCCTGGTCTACAGACCAAGATCCAGGACAGGCACCAAAACTACACAGAGAAACCTTGTCTCGAAAAAAAAAATTATGCAAGCAGTATACAGAGGTGCCATAGTCAAGATGTTGGGAACCCAGAAAAGTGATGTGTAAGGGAAAGAAACAGGAATTAACTCATTTCTAAACAACTCTGAGGGACTTATCTGGGGTGTGGTGGCACATGCATACAATGCCAGCATTTGGATGCCAAGGCAGGAAGATGGGGGTCAATTCAAGTCCAGCCACCACATAGCAAGTTTAAAGCTAGCCTGGACTACATGAGACACTATCTCAAAACAAAGTAAAACACTAACAATAAAACTGAGGAGATGCCTCTTTAATATAAATATATATATACACAGTTGGCATCCTTGAACAGAGAACGATGGCTTAAAGTTGTTTTTTTTTTAGTTTTATTTTTGTGTGTGTGGGAGTTTTGCCTGCATGTATGTCTGTGCGCTACGTGCATGCCTGGTGCCCACAGAGGCCACAAGAGAGCATCAGATCCCTTGGAACTGGAATTGTGAGCAGCCATATGGGTGCTGGGAACAGAATCTAGGTCCTCCTCAAGATCAGCAAGCGCTCTTAACCACTGAGTCATCTGCCCAGCCCTGTCTAAAATGTTTTAAAACGTTTTCTTCTTTGTTTTTGTTGTTTGTCTGTTTTTGATTTGGGGGTGTTGTTTTGTTTTATTTTGTTCAGTGTTTGGGATAGAAGGCCTCCTGCATGCTACATGGGTACTTTACCATCAACATGGCCTCTATGGAGAAATTTAATTGTGTGCATTAGGACAAGAAAGGCCGTTCCCAGGGACAGCTGTGTGTAAGCTCCAGGACCTGCACCCATACCATGTTGTCTGATGGAGAGCCCAGTAGACAGGGTCACTATCGCTCTCTGCTCAGCATGACAGCAGCAGATGGCCAGATAACTTCTCCTGGCATTGCAAAGTGGAGGATCTCAGGCCCTCGCCCAGATCTACGTGGTCAGAGCCTGTCTTTACACAAGGCTCCCGTGACTAGTCCAAGTCCATGCAGCATGGCCCACAGGGCCTGTAGTCCCGATGACATGTTTCAAGGGAAGAAATGGAGGCGCAGGAGTGGATGGCCTTTATCCAGGTGATAGAAAGTTGGGGTGCAGCCAGGGTGACCCACGTGGGTGTATCCCCACTCCATGTACTTACCCAGGACTCCCCTGCAGTTGTAAGACTTTCTTCTTTCTGTAGCCCAGAGATGGACAGAGGATGGGTGTTGTGGATGATTGATTGATAAATAAAATGCTGATTGGCCAGTAGCCAGGCAGGAAGTATAGGCGGGACAAAGAGAGAGGAGAATTCTGGGAACAGGAAGGCTGAGGAAGAGACACCGCCAGCCACCGCCATGAGAAGCAGATATTAAGATACCAGTAAGCCACAAACCTTGTGGCAACTTATAGATTAATAGAAATGGGTTAATTTAAGATATAAAAACTAGATAACAAGAAGCCTGAGCCATGGCCATACAGTTTATAAGTAATATAAGCTTCTGAGTGATTATTTTATAAGTGGGCTGCAGGACTGCGGGGGCTTGGAGGGACCCAGAGAGAAACTTTCCAGCTACAGATGGGCCAGCTGGGAAGCTTCTAGAAGAGAAACAAAGGGTCCCTGAAGCTGGGATCTGGGCACTGCTGAACAGAGAACAGAAAGAAAGGGTTTGGCCTGGGCAGGAGGCTGCGGTGTACAGGGAGCCAGTGGAGGAAAGCAGGCTAGAACTAGAGAGAGGGAGTGAAAGAGAAAGCAGAGAGCTTTCTTCCTCACCAATCTGCATCAGTTCTGACTCTGAGTCTTTTTCTTTTGTTTGTTTTTTTTGTTTTTTTTGGTTTTTTGGTTTTTCGAGACAGGGTTTCTCTGTGTAGCTTTGCGCCTTTCCTGGAACTCACTTGGTAGCCCAGGCTGCCTCGAACTCACAGATCCGCCTGGCTCTGCCTCCTGAGTGCTGGGATTAAAGGCGTGCACCACCACCGCCCGGCCTGACTCTGAGTCTTTACAGAACTGTCCCAAGTGGGTGACACCCAGAGATGATGACAGAGCCACAAAACACCAGAGTCAGCATTCTGTACCATGAGTTCAACATTCACACACACACACACACACACACACACACACACACACACACACACACACACGCTGGGGAACAATCCTTTTCTACATTATGAATATGTATTACTCTCACTGGTTAATAAAAACGCTAACAGGCCCGTAGCTGGGCAGGAAGTTAGGCAGGAAAGAATGATGAGAAGAAGGAGGGTGGAGTTAAGGAGATACCAGCCAGCCACCCAGGAAGCAAGACAGACAGACAGACAGACAGACAGACACACACACACACACACACACACACACACACACACACACACACACGGAAAAAAAAATTGCAGAAAACTAAATCTGAATTTTCCACATGCTGAGCACTATGGTCAATCTGTCGTGCAGACAGGACCAGCGGTAGTTTCCCTCTCCAGGAGTCTCTGTGGACTGTGTAGTTAGCTTGTGATTGTGTGTGAAATGCTGCAAACTTCTTTCTTGACTTTGTTCCCCAAATGATGCAGAGTAACAGCTATTGTTCTGAGACAGGGTCTTATGCAGCCCAGATGGGTCTCGAGTCTGCTGAGGCCTGTAATAGCTATTTATAGAGCATTCCCATTGTGTTAGGTATCATATGTCTAGAGATGATTGGCAGTATGTGGGAGAGTGTAAATAAATCCCAGGCAAACACCCCACCATTTTATTTAAGTGCTGTGAACAATGGTGAGTCTTGGTATCCTTGGGAAACTGGAGCCAATCCCTCTTGGATACTATGATGAGGGTCCCAGTGGGCATGTGTTGGTGGGCCCTCTGTCATGCCCACTCAGCCCCAGCAGAAGGGATTCTGCCCTTAGCTGGGAGGTTGAGCTGGATGGGTCATAAAACTCAGTGAAAAAACACTGCCTTGGGAGAAGGCAAGGGCTAAAGCAATGCAAATGCTTATTACCTAGTGCCTGAAGAAGCCAGGCTCATCCATCAAATGCACCTTCTGAACAGTATTGCCGTCACACAGACCAAGCCGTCCCTGTCATTTATAAAATCAGGAGTAGTCCGGTGTTTAGGGAAAAGGCACCTGGATGCACACCTGAGACCTGAGCTGTGCCATCCCTGTCTGGCTGTGGTCTGGAGCAAGTCACTCTCTCCTTGTCTTTGAGATGTGGATCACTGTGGATGACAGCAGCCTCCCCGGAGTCACAGATGGCAACTGACAACTAGCACAGCATTCAGGGGCCATTCCATAAACATTTGCACTGAATCTGCATTTAGACTGTGTATTTTCCAGTGAAAAATTGAAAAATAGAAAAGAGATCTTTTTGTTTTTTTTTGGCATAATCTGTTCAGAGGGTCCATTGAAAGAACCATTCACTGGATGCATTAAATCCGAAAACTTCACAAGAGCCCCTAAGATATTGTGGCAGGTAATCTAAAAGAGAAAACACCCACCCCCCAAAAAAACTAAATTCCAAAGATACTTTAAAAATCTGCGACAAGGGCCAATAAGATGGCTCCGTGGGTGAAGGTGCTCGCAGCAAAGGCTGAAGACCCGGGTTTGATCCCCAGAACCCATATGATGGAAGGCAGTAACTAACCTTCCAAAGTTGCCTTTTGACTTCCCATGTGTACACACACACACATACACAAATAAATGAATGTAATATATACAACAAATGCAATAAAAAATAAAGCTGATAAACATTTAGAAACCCTCTTTTAGCCACTTCCATAGGCTGGGTCTAAACCATTTTCTGGTTTTCACACAATCTGGGAGGCGATTATATAATTTCAAAAGTGTCTGTAAACTACTCATTTGCATCTGATTTCTCAATGTCTAATTTGCTCATCAGCCAAAGCTACGTGTATAAAACCAGCTTTTTAATCAGCTCTCAGAATGTGTGCAAGCAAATTAATCTTCCATTTTATGGGAGAAAGATTCAGGGGCCGAAAACCATCATGTAGTTTGCACTTGATGTGCAGAGAAAAGAATTTCCACAACTCCGTTAGTGTGTGTGGCTATAAACATCCACCATGAACACCACTGAAAACCCATGGTGGGTTTGAGTGTGTGGATTAGAAGTGGCGCTCACCACCCTAGGAAGCTGAAAGCAACAAAGACCAGTGTCTTTATGACACATGCAGAAGGAGGATTGAGGAGGTGGCTTGAAGAATAAGGTGTCCTTGCCTAGTGAGGGAAAAAACCCAGCAGCTGACTCAGGAAAACTCTGTGGGAAAACAGATCTTGGGTGGCTATGTTCTTATCCAACCAGAGAAAGACATTGACAAGCTGCACTGTAATCTCTTTGTGGTCCCTCCCTCTTCTTAACCATAGGTTCACCTCTGCTCTGTGTCATCCATGCTGGCTCAGTGGTTGGTAGCTTCCCAGGCTCAGGCCTGCTCCTGGTCTGCCCCCTGGGCACTGTGGGAAAGTGACCCATCACTGGACCTGCGAGGTCTCTGTTCTCACTGCTGTTTTTAAAGGATGCTGAGAGGCTGGGTAAGGTGTTGCACACCTTCAGGACTCTGGAGGTAGAGGCAGAGGAAGATCTCTGTGATTTTGAGGCCAGACTGTTCTATATAGCAAGAAAAACAAATAAATAAATGGATGCCATGATCCTTCCCACAGCATCCTCACCGTGAATTCTCTAGCTAGCTTCTTTAGGGTCTGAATCTTTGGAGCTGTCACCCTGACCTTAGGGACTTAGCACTAAAGGACTGAGAGCAGGACCTGAAAGTGATGTTTGCATATCTGTGTTGAGAGCAACAGTATCACTAGAGCCAAAAGGCAGAGGCAATGCACTTGCCTGGGACAGATGCATCATTTCAGCATGGTATCTGCATACAGTACAATATCAGACAGCCTTCCAAAGGTGTTCTTCCCAGGCTGCAACACAAAGGAGCCCCAGGGGACATGGTGCTAAATGAAGAAAGGCAGTCACAGAAGGCCCAACACTGTGTGACTCTGCTTACACTTGCATGAGGTGACAGAAAGCAGAATGGTGGAGGTCAGAAGCCAAGGAATCACAGAACAGGAGTGTTTAATGCACACGGAATCTGGTGCCATCAGGTGGGAGGTCTGTTTGGGGATGGATGCGTGACAATGGGAATACCATTAACTAACAGCACCAAACCGATTCGTTAAGAGGGTGGGCTGGGGAGATGGCTTGGTGGATAAAGCACTTGTCATGTAAGTATTAAGGTCCTGAATTCAGATACTTGGAATTCATGAAAGCCAAGTGTGGTAGTGCATGTCTCATAGCAGCAAGATGGGAGATGGAGATAGGAGTCCCTGGGAGCTCTTGGACCAGCTAGCCTTGTGAAAACAAGAGACCCTGTTTCTAATGAGGTGGAAGGTGAGGATCGACACCTATAGCTGTCCCAACTTTTACATGCGTGCCTGCACTCACACACAACACACATATACACACAGTATATATACATACACACACATATACACACAGTATATATACATACACACATATACACACAGGATATATACATACACACACTTATACACACAGTATATATACATACACACATATACACACAGGATATCTACATACACACATATACACACAGCATATATACATACACACATATACACACAGCATACATACACACACATATACACACAGCATATATACATACACACATATACACACAGCATATATACATACACACATATACACACAGCATATATACATACACACATATACACACAGTATATATACATACACACATATACACACAGCATATATACATACACACA
>CABHPH010156846.1:45302-59116 GCA_902168325.1 Peromyscus nudipes | reverse complement strand
TGTGTGTGTGTGTGTGTGTGTGTGTGTGTGTGTGTGTGTGTGTGTGTATGGTGAAATAATTATTTCTATATAGTTGTAATGATACTAGAAATAAAATGTTTCAATATCACTTATAGTAGCTTTAGAGCTATAACATCAAGAAATAAACCTAGGAGAAGTGTACAAAATTATGCAGAGAAACCTGCAGACTTCTGAAAGAAGTTTTCTAAAATCTAAGAGATATGTCATGAATCTCTAAACACTGTAGGAGACATGCCGTGAAAAGGAAGCTAAACAAACATGTCAGATTTCCCCACAGGAGCAGTAGAATCAATGTATTCCCAAACCCTATCAAAATTCTAGCAGTTTTTTTTCTCTTAAGTCTATTTTCAAATTTATAGGAAAGCATATTAAAGAATCTAGCCAAGATATTCTTGAAAAATAAAGGCAATGTTGGAAAACAAATAAACATTCAAGAATTACCGACATCTACAGAATTGGTATATAGCCAAGTACAAAAGAGACTATGTGGGAAAGATGCTGCCATCATTTAGCATTGGAACCCTGCCCTACCAAAACTTCCAGGCACACTGCAGAACCATGTTGACACAATGAATGTTGAACTGTATTTTTTTGTCAAATGCAAAAATATTCTAGATTATTAACAGACAAAATAGAAGAGAATGCAATAAATTTTCTGGAATTAATGTAGAACATTCTCAGTTCTTTAAAGACATAGGTTTATTAAACAGAACACAAAAGATGCTAACCATTAAGAAAAACATTTCATAAAAATTAAGTATATATTTTTATTGAAGACTGTCATTTAAGGGGACAGAAAGGAGGCTACCAGGAGAGAGAACACAAAGTATATAAATGACAATGGGCTTGATAACCAGAAGATAGTTTTAAAAACTCTTATATCATAGTCTCAAAACATATTAATAAGGATATGTAAGTAATAAAAACTACTAAAATGTATTTGTCCTCATCGTCAGTAAAATAGAAATTAATTTTTGATAAAACATACCCACGAGAAACTGAGTTTAAATTTTTAATTTTAAAATATTTCTTAAACAGACAATACTAATCTTTGGCCAACTGCAAGCTTTAAGCATTGTTACAAACTGCATAAACTGATTCAGTTTGTATAAACACATGATGAAAAAGTTTTGGCTAATCACTTTCCTAATGCATGGCCAGCCATATTTCGGTATATGCCTAATAGAACTGAATGCATATACCCATCAAGATAAGTGTTCAATAAAGTACATAGTTGTGTACCTCAATGTACAATAAAGTACACTATTGAGAAGAATCTCAAATAAAAAAGCAATACAAATGCCCATCAACCTAAGGGGGAAAAAAAGCAAATCAGTGTTCTCGTGTAATAGGAAACTCCACAGCAATAAAAAAATGAATAACTGATAGACTTTATCTCAAGCAATAGAAGCAATAATCAAAAGTATGCATGCTTTTCTAAAGAAGTAGTCAAGAGTCTATTAAAAAGACACAAAAGAAAAGCTTCTTAGATGCTTTTTTTGTTTGCCTCAGAGATGAAGACATCAATGCATATATAGCTATGTAAAATGCATATATAAATCCAAAAGAAAACCATTCTTAAATTTAGAAGACTTTACTGCAATTTTTATAGTTTTAAAAACTTTATTAGTTTATTACTTGATGATTTCATGCACGTATATGATAAAGAATTTTATATCTTCACAAACAGACTATAATAATTGGCCCTGAAGAAATGGCTCAGTAGTTAAGAAAGAGTAGGCACTTCACATGCATCAGACCTGAGTTCAGGTGCTAGCCCCCACATTAGGTGGCTCACAAGCACTATAACTCTAGCTCCAGGAAATCTGACACCTCTAAACACACCTAAGTTCAAATGCACATACCTATCCACATGTAGACACAAATACAGACACACATAATTAAAAAATACATCTAAAAAACACAAGAAATTTAGAATAACAGCATGTTCATTGTTAATTACAAAGCTGTGATGATGAGCAAAATACAGCCCTAAAATATTAAAATATTGTTTAGGTGTACTTGGGGAAAAATGTGAAGTCCTTTTCTCAGTGTTTTCCTGTTTCAGCTTGATTTTTCTCACACTTATTCGCAGCCACTGTGGTAAATCTCCACATTTTCTTTGACTTGGTTTTTGTTTTCCTTTCCCTTAAATGCATCATTAAAATGACAGCCATGAAGTCTGGGGATTACAGAACCAGCTAGGAAACCAAAGAGCAAGTAATTTGAAATTCAAATTCCTCTATCTCTCATCTTATAGAAGTGTTAATGCCTGCTTTGCCCCAGCTCTCTCATCAGACTACCCTGGGACTCACTCATCTAATTCAGCATTTGATTTTCTCCATTCCTGCATATCCCTCAGTCTTCTCTATGTCAGAAAGTAGTAGCTCCCTTCTTTGATTACATCAAACAAAATGTGAAGCCAACACTAGGCTTCTCTCTTCCCTTTGCATTCCAGATCTAGTAAATAATCACCTCCCGTCAACTTTACCTTGAAAAAAATGAGAAGCTGACCCCTCTCACCGCATCCACCTTGATCACATGATCTAAGCGTCCATGCTCTTTTATCGGGATTACCACAGTCTTGATTAACTGGCAGGCCCTCGTTGGTTTCCATTTTCATCTTCTCTAAAGGTTTAGCAGCACACACTTTGAGCTAATCTTTCTAAAACATAAGTGAGATCATAGGTTTCCTCTGCCACAAGCTTTCAAATACTTTCCATGTTTTCCATAGTAAAAGTCATCCAGGAATACACTCTTCCCCCTAACCTATTCCCATGGTTTCTTCTATGAAGGCCTCTTCTTCTGCCTTGGGAATTTTCAAAAATTATTCCTTTTCTGAGGAATCCTGAAATCTGCTTCTCTTCCTCTTTGCTTTCATGTCTTTGCCCATTTTTACCTGAATAAACTGCCTTCCTTTGTTTACACCATCTAAAAGACCACTCTCCTTTCAGAAGCATTGGGGCTGTTCCTCACTGACTCATTTTTCTCTGTAGAACTTGTCATTCTAATGAATTACACATTTGTGAATGACTATATTTTTACTGTCTTCCCAGTAGAACAATGTCTCCTTGAAGGCATACATTTTGACATTTTTGTTTATTGCAACATCCAACCAGCATATTGTGCTTGACATGTATATTTGTTGACTAAAGTGATTAAATGAATGAACTAAAGAACCCATTAAAGAATGACCCACCCCTTTCATTTCTTCCTTTAGAAATAAATTATTTATTGTATATGTGTGCATGGTAAGTATTTGTTGGGGTATGCCTGTGCCAGAGCAAGAGAACAAGTTTGCATAGTTTGCTGTCTCCTTTACTTTAACATGGATTGCAGAAACTGAACTCAGGTTGTTAGGCTTGCATGCCAAGTATCTTTCCTCCATAAGTTATCTTTCTGGCTGTCAACTCTTTGTCACTCTGAAACTTCTAGAATGATTTAATTTAAAATGCAAGATATTATAGTGAATGAAAGTGTGGCCAACTCATTTCTCACAAAGTGTTTTGCCTTATGAAGTTACTAAACCTGCCAATACCTTATACCACTCAGCCACAAAATAAAATCAGTTGTATGATGGTGATACTTTTGACATATTTCATGTAACAGGCTTTCCATATTGCACCGCATAAGTTAAGTGTTAGTCAAATGTTCTTTATCATTATTCTTAGTTAAAATTACATGTGACAAAATAGAATCACATAAGTCTTTTGTCAACAATATGTGGAGTATTTTAGAGGGCAAAGGGGAATCAAACATAAACCCTTAGCATGCATAAAGTTGGGCTGGGTGAATCAGTGTCTGCTTAACATGTGAAGGCCCAAGGTTCAATCCCAAATGCTGTCCTCCTAAAACCAGATGTTTAAAATCAAGTGTTGCACATACATTTTTAAATGTAAAGACACGTTTTACCAGAATAACCTGGTACTTAGTTTTCTTAAGTGCTAGTCATGTCTACTTGTGTACATATAATCTCTTTTTTGCCTGTATTCCTAGTAATAGCTAATTAATCAACTTACTAAGATAAACAAAATTCTACTAGAGCAGTAGCAGAATGCCAAACATAATCATAAGATGAAGTAGTGATAATACAATTGGCTGCTGTGTGCTATTGTTGTTTAAACAGTGTGAAGCCTTTTCCTGAATGTGAGAGGCTTAGCCCAAATCAGCTCTCACACTTAAAAGTATGGATTCTTGTTTCTGTTGTAAACCAAAAATGAGAACAAAATTTTACAGAAATTTTGGTGAATTAGTTCCAGGAAACTCACACAGAAATAAGTCTTAGATTCAGACTTGATTCTCCAAAGACCAGACCTAAGTAAACAGGGGCCCCAATAATATCCCAACGGATAAACAATGATATTATTGGAAAATAATGTTCCATTTGCATGGTCTCAATAATTACTCAAAAAAGTACAATAGGTTTAGGAGTTATCTGCATCTGGGGCAACTATAACCTGTTTCTACAGTATAGTTGGTAAGGGCCAAGAGCACCTTATACTAGAAATATTAGCTTTGGCAATCTCAAATCTACCTAGAATGTAATTTCATCTTGATCACAATTGAACTTTATTAGAGAGCTGTGAATGTGAAAGCTTTTCCCTCAGACTTGGGATGCAGCAGGCTCTTTGGTATAGTTAACTTCACACAACTAAGGTCTATATGCAATCGATTATTTGATTACACTAAAGAATGCTCTGCCCCTTGCCTGTGTCTAAGCAACTACCCTTTCTGGAAAATGAGGGAGGAAAGATGGGGAGATGGAGGGAAAGAGAGATAGAAAAAAAGAGATGATAGAAAACGGGCGGGCTGGATAGTGGAAGGAACCCAGAATGAAGGAAGAAACACCCTTTCTTGCTCCTCATCTAGTCAACGTGTCAGAACAACTTCTTGAACAAACCATGCTCACACTGACATTAATTAGCTGTGACATGAAAAGGAGAATTCAACTAGAAAAGTAAAGGGTCTTTGTTTTAGATTTCTATTGAATGGTAGATATGTGTATTAATCTCATAGAATTTTCTCTCTCAAGGTTTCTATTAAATGAGTCAATGGATTTGAAAATTACAAGTTTTATCATGGCAGAATAGTCCACAGGTTCCAGTAATGTCTGCAGTAAACTGCAATGATCTTTAGCTCATTCTATTACCCTTTACAGATTTCAGAATGTATTCAGCATTCATTTTAGGGTTAGATCACCTCCCTGCAAGTCAACACTGTTAAAGGATGGGTAGAATGCTATCAGCATGACAAGTCCTGAGAACTAAATTGTGTTGAAATTGTGCTTAAGACCATCATATCAGAACTCAGAAAAGCAAAGGAAGTTGTCACCTAACCTCTGCAGTAAACCTCTTAATACAATATGATTAAAATGTAGAGAAAAGTTTTTCTAAAATGTAACAAATCCTACCTACGATCTTTATGAAAATGAAGTGACATTTCCTGGATCTTAGTGCAAAATACAGGATTACAAGGTGTGGGGATGAAAATGGCCTTGAAGTCACACATGCAAAAGATACGAACCCTGAACAACAACAACAACAAAAAAAAAAAAAAAAAAAAAAAAAAAAAAACCACAGAATGCCAGGCTCAGCACATCACTACTGAGGTCAAAGTGTCTTGACCTTTTGCCTTGGAGGGTCATCCTGTGATACCAAAATGCAACCAACCAAATCAACTTTTTTAATTTACAATTATGATTATTTTATGTTTTACTTTAATAAGTTAGGTTATAATAATTGAACAAATTTATGGAGCACAGTGTGAAATTTGTCGGGTATATACTGTGTAACAAACAAATCTTTAAAAGCATGTTTAGTCAAACAAAAAGTTGAACTAAGAGGAAACTATATAGAATATTGTATTTCTTAGAGAGATTTTTATTTGTATATAAAAAATAAGTGAGCCGGGCGGTGGTGGCGCACGCCTTTAATCCCAGCACTCGGGAGGCAGAGGCAGGCGGATCTCTGTGAGTTCGAGGCCAGCCTGGGCTACCAAGTGAGTTCCAGGAAAGGCGCAAAGCTACACAGAGAAACCCTGTCTCGAGAAAACCAAAAAAAAAAAAGTGAGAAACACCAAAATTCTCAAACCAGATAAAGTGTGTAAAGATTTTGATTCTGTTGTTCATAGTTTTAAACGAGAACAAAATAGCTCCCTGAACCATTTATATAAAAGTTTAATGAGCAGAACACCAAAGATGGATTGAGATATTTTCATAAAATCACTTTCCCATTCAATTCCTATTTGCTATTGGTCAAAATATATGAATATCCAAAATATACACTATGTCTTGGCTCATTTACCAATTATCCTATATGTCAAAAAAGATTAGAATTCGGAGAAAATATAATTCTATGATCCTGGTGTGTAGGAATCAAAATACGAAAGTGTATTTTTGTTTGCAGATGTGAGTCTCTGGAATGAAGAAACAAGTTCTCATTGCAGAAGACGGCCCTGTCTGCTGCGGTAATACTTCAATTGACTCATCTGTCTCTATTTCCAACTGTGCAGATGCTACACAGTTACACTGATTGCCTTTCTTCCCATCAAATTGGAAACGGATCTGCTTCATTGGCAAACCATGTCATTCACAATAGTCTTCCTAAGTATGTGTGTATGCTTCCAAATCTTAAATTTTATTATGGAGCCATGCAGCCTGCTACCTTCTAATGGATGAGATTATTATGCTCAAACCTACCTCCTGCCTTGGAACCTCCTCATGCTGACCCTGGATCTGCACTAAGTATCACTAAATAGTATGAAAATAGTGAAAGAGGCAGCCATTGTGGAGAGAGGTGTGCAGTCCTTCCCTCACTCTGATATACCCTGGCCAGTATTCTAAGAAACTGAAGGAAAAACAAAGACCCAAATTCAGGAGCCCTTTTGAAAATATAGTTGGATGCAGAATCAGTATGTGCTGAAAATATCAAAGAAAATATGCGTTTGTTTATGAATCTGACATTTTCAACTTCATGCATTTGTGACCTTGGAAAAGCTGTTTAACTTCCCTAAGGATCAATTTTAGTACACATAAAAAAGTGATAAATATTTATCTTACAAGTATATAGGAAGAATTAGGAATATATGTGGCAATATACCTGTCTCATAATAAGAATAGAATAGGTAGCTAGTGTTAGGATTCACTGGCTCTAGTTATCTATTGTAGCATAACAACTTTCCCCCACTTCAAAACTCAGTCACAGAAAATGGCAATAACCATTTGCTATTCATGGCTTATGTGGCTCAAGACTTTGAAAATGGTTTGGATGAGAAATTCTGACTTTTATAAGATTTCCATCTGGTGAAGATCGAGCTCAGCTCACAGACCTTCACTCACATGACAAACGCCATTCACATTTGAGCAGCTAGGAAACCATGGTGTGGACTTTGAAGTACATTGCTTATGTCCTTTGCAAGAGAAAATGCTTCAGGGGATCCCCAGGGTCTACTTGTTTGGAGTCACTCCTTTAAAAATATTATATTTATGAATTTATTTATTCGTGTATGTGGGTAAGTGGGGCTAAGTGCGTGAGTGCATGGAGGTTAGAGGAATCGGTTTCCTCTTTCCACCTTTTGGTTCCTGGTGATCAAATACGGGTCTTTAGGCTTGACAGTAAACACCTTCATTGACTGAGCTGTTTCACCATCTCTGAATCCACTCTCTGAAAAAGTCACTGTGCTCTGGAATATAACAAACACAGTAAGCACTTCTGTGGCACCTCACCAGTGTAAAATTATTTCAGTGGGAAAACTCCTCCTATGGACATATATTACTCAGAACCTCCTTCACCATCCAGCTAAGACATTCTCAGCACTGTCCAATAGTCCAAAACACCTCCTTATGAATCGAGGTCTAAGACTTCCCCATCGCATTCTTGCTGATCCCATCCCTTGACTTCACAGGCATTTCCCTTAACAAACACCTCATATGTTTAAATTAATCTTGAGCTCTGTTTCACAGAGAATCCAAACTGAAGTTAACAGATCTAGAGAAAATAGTGGCAATAAAGGTTGGAGATGGGCTCAATTACTGTCCATCTAGCAAGGGAGTACCCACCACAAAGTAGTATGCCTGACATTTAGCTTACTACTAAACTGCACCATAGCTTATCAAAGGTTGCTTGTAAATATATCCACATGGAGGAAATAGCCTCGCCAGGGTGATAGTTTAAGCTCTAGAATAATATGGGGCAAGAATTGGCTCCAAAACTGTTACAGTTGTTTGTCTGTTCAGAATGCATTGGTGTTAAGGAAAGAGTGAGAAGAATGAAGGGCTTTTCATGGTCAAGAGCTAAGCATGAGAACCTAGGGCATCCTGGGGAAATACGGAATAAAAACATAGATGAATGACTCTGAGAAATGTCCAAGTCTCATTGCTGAAATCTCATGTGTAATTTGACAGAGTGGTACAGTCACCTTCAGAAATGAAAACATGTCACTGTTCCCATATGGGCTACAATAGGTTTTTATCCCTCTCACAAGCAGAACTAAGCTATCTATCCCTGCTCTTATGTCCCCAGGTCCTGTTCATTATGAAATTGTCAAAAAGCCTGGGGCCTCATCATCAAAGATGGTTGGAGGAGGCATCTCAGCTGCAATTCCTTAGGTATAACTCTGAATATCATCTTTTTCAAAGTGGAGACTTGAGGACTAGAAAATTTGTCTGAAAATATCACCATACCTGCATTCACAAAGGGGGAAAGCGGACATCCTACAGTAGTTATTAACGGCTGAGCTTGGAATTTGACTCTATCCTATTTACGGTTAAACTGTGACTATTCCTCAATGCTGGCAGAATACATAGGGGTTGTGGGGCAGAGATGAACCAACGTATTGCTCTTGTCACAGACACAAAGTAAGCATCAGTCCACATACATGTCAGTTCTCCTTAACTCAAAGTACCATCAGATATGCAAAATAGCACAAATGGAAGCTGCTGCACACAGTGGGTCTCCATAAAGGCTGGAAACTTTTAAGTTTGGGGAATCCATCAAGTACCAGGAAAGAAGTAAATAAAGTTGATTCTTCATCCCAGCCAGAGATATTACCTCACTCTTTAAATTGTTCACTGTAAAAAAAAAAAAAGTTATAAATAATACCACAAATAAACACAAATGGTCTGGCTTTCATTTTTGCCATACTTGTGAAAATGTAGGCTAGGACAAGAAGCCCAAGACAAATATCTCTCAGAACACTGGTCTCTAAACACTCTGTAAATCTAGTAAGACACACATTGCCAGTTCCTTGATAATGGCTTGGTTCCATTACCTACTCTTTTCTATGGCTCTGGGCACCAACTACTCTATCTATGTCCTTCTTTGTTTATGTAATAAGAAAACCCTGTGTACAACTGCATAGGCCCCTGGGCCTGGGCTGACAATAAAGTTTGTTTTCATTTTGTATTTTCTCTTTGAACTTGTTCAAATCTAAGAACCCATACCAGAGGATGGTACAAATTGTACATTTCCTATAAATTTAAAACTTTCAAAGCTGTGTGGACTTTCTATAAATCTCATTGAAAAACGTCAGTCACATAATTAGAGACAGTGATCAACCACAACCTCTTGAAGACAATTCCTTCTATACTTTGGCTGGCTGTAAATGTGCATGATGTCTTATGGGTCTTAGATATCTTGCTGGTAATTGAAAGGATCTGGAAAACATCCCCAAGGATAGAACATTTCCTCTGAAAGTTTTGAAGGTTGTTTGCATAAAGCTCTCCAATTTTATTGAAGATTTTCATAACCCCAACCTGTATTTGGCCTTTGCACTGAGGGTCTTTGTAACTTTGCAAACCCTTTGCTAACTGGGGAAAAAGGCAAAAAATCCTTCTCTGAATCATTTATATTTGTACCAAATTCCATTTTAAAGTGAGATGAATTGTACTTTAGCTTTCTTAATAAGTATTAATCACTTGGAAAAGTTTGTTTTCTTTTTTTCTACAATAATGTGGATGACAGTTTGAACAATTTCTCACCATATCACCCATGTCTTTCTTTTCATCAATGGTCATTCCTACTTTTGTTTAGCCTTCGCTGACACCTTCCTTGAGATCCTTTACTTACTACTAAGACCCTGCCAATGCCATTGAGACCTTTGTTCTCTGTAAAATTTTTCAAACCAGGCAGTGGTGGCACACGCCTTAATCCCAGCATTTGGGAGGCAGAGGCAAGTGATCTCAGTGAGTTTGAGACCAACCTCATCTACAAAGTGAGTTTCAGGAGAGCTAGGACTGTTACACAGAGAAATCCTGTCTCAAATAAATAAATAAATAAATAAATAAATAAATAAATAAATAAATAAATAAATAAATAAAATGAAAAGATTTTTCAAAAATCTGACTATTTGTCCCAATTCCATCATTCCATGTTTAGGTTTATGTTTTAGAAAATCTTTACTTGCAGAAGCCAAATTCTGTGACTAGTAAGTATTCTAGTATAAAATATTATCCAAATTTTCAAAACTGAAAATACTACTTAATAGTCTCCATGGTTTCCTTGGATCAGGAATATAAGAGCAGGCTCAGCTGGAGAGTTTTAACTTATGTTTTCTTACCTGATTGCAATCTTGCTTCTAAAGTTGGAACATTGGAAGCTGGACAGCTGAGGAAATGAATATTATTCAGGATCCTCTGAAGAAACACGCCAGTAGAACAGTATGGTGGTTAGTGTCAATAGTCAATTTAACACACTCTGGAATAAATAGGCAGGTGAGCCTCTGGGCATCCCTAAGGGATTGTCTTCATTATGTTAACCCGGGTTTGGAGGCATACTTACTGTAAGCTACAATAAACCATTTTTCCTCTAAGTTATTTATGACAATAGCAAGAAAGTAAACCAAGAGAGAAATTAATGCCAGATGTTGGGTCTTTGCTGTGATAAACCCATGTGGTTCTCAAGGCACAGGAACTGTATTGTAGGTGAAATGTAGGAGAGTTTGGAACTTTGGGCTAGAAAAGTTCAAAGTTTCCAGATAGAAAGCTGGCAACAGAGTGTAATGAACTACTCTAGTGGGATCTTGGTAGCCAAGAATGCTTAGATAAATATAGACCTTGGAGGTCTAGCTATGGAGCTCTTAATTGGATAATAAGTGTTCAATAAAAAGCTGGGATGGGGCCATTCATGTGATATTTTTGCCAGGAATCTAGCTTAATTCTCATTGTATCCTGAGAAGCTGAGTAAAGATGAGTTTTAAGATAATGGCCTAATTTATTTGATAAGTGGAATTTCAATAGAAGACAACATTCATGTCAAGCAGACATAAAAAAAGAGATCAGTATCACTAAGAAAAAAATGCCCGTGCTGCACTTGGACAATAGGAAGTATGTCCTGAGGGCAAAAACCCTCAGAGGCCCTGTCTTACGAAGATCCAGATTCATTTACAGGAAGAAAGCTTAAGCTAAGGGCATTATCTGTTCCTCAAAAGCCTAGGGAAGAGTTACACCAGAGTCAGCATACAAAGCTGATATAGCAGTGACCCTAGGGGACCAGGCTTTATCTCAGACAGACAGTAGAACTGGACAGCATTGTCCCTGTCAAACTGGTTTTACAGGCATGGAATGTTCAGGGGGTCCTGGAGTACTGCTTCACAGTTTCCAAAAGCAGCTGGGGACAGACAAAGTATATTCAGGTAGAAGTCCCTGTAAGGAGGCCTTGAGAGAGAGTGTGTGAAACTGTGAAGGTGAGGCACATCATCATCCCCATGGAAAAGCATCAACTTTCATAAATATCACCAGCCTCACTAACAGATTAATGGAGGCAAATCATCTCAATGCATTGCAAAATAAATATTTGTAAAAATTTGATGTTTATTCTTGATTAAAAGTTTTTGGTGAAGTAGAAAAGAAAGAAATTAGAGGAAACTTTTAAAGTCATCAGATAAATGACATCTACAAAAAACAATACTTCACATTATTAACAGTTATATATCAGAAATAATTCTTTAAAAAAAAAAGAAATATGAATGCTTACAGCCATGCCCATATCCAATATTGTACTGATAAAGCAAGAAATCTAACAATAAAGGTTGAAAAAAAAAGCATGGTGTATTTGGGTATCAAATTGACAAGGAGTGGAGTTGTGATGGTAAGTGTTACCAACTTGACAGAATCTAGAATCACCCAGATGATGGATCTCTAGGCATACTTGAGTGTTATTATCTTTATTGTTTTAATCGAGATTGGAAAACCCACCCACTGTCAGAGGCAGAATTCTGTGGATGGGCTATAAGTGTAGAGAATGGGACCTAAGCAGCAAGCTTGCATTCTTCCTCTTCTGTTTTCCGATTGTAGATGGAATGTGACCAGCTGTGTCAAGCTCTGCTGCCTTGACTTCCTGTAATACTGGACTGGACCTCTCAGAGTGGGCTAAGATAATCATTTCCTCCATTTTGTTTAGTTTGTCACAAAAACAGGAAAAGGATCTAGGACATATAGATATACACATATAGGTGTTCTTTGTTTAATAATTTGAAAATATATTTAACCCAATGAACATCATAATTTATTCCCCCCCTTTTTTTGAATTTATTTTATTTTATTTTACAATATAATTCAACTTTACATATCAGCCATAGATTTCCCCCTTCTCCCCCCTCCCGCCCCGCCCCCCTCCCCCAGCCCACCCCCCATTTCCATCTCCTCCAGGGCAAAGACTCCCCCGAGGATTGAGATCAACCTGGTGGACTCAGCCCAGGCAGGTCTAGTCCCCTCCTCCCAGGCTGAGCCAAGGGTCTCTACTAAGCCCCAGGTTTCAAACAGCCAATTCATGAACTGAGCACAGGACCCGGTGGATGAAAGACCTCAACATAAATCCAGCTACTCTGAACCTGCTAGAAGAGAAAGTAGGAAATAGTCTTGAACGCATTGGCATAGGAGATCGCTTCCTAGGTATAACACCAGTAGCTCAGACACTGAGACAAACAATCAATCAATGGGACCTCTTGAAACTGAAAAGCTTTTGTAGAGCAAAGGATACGGTCAACAAGGCAAAGCAACAGCCCACAGAATGGGAAAAGATCTTCACCAACCCCACATCTGACAGAGCACTGATATCCAGAATATATAGGGAACTCAAGAAATTAAACATCAAAATTCTCAACAGTCCAATTAAGAAATGGGCTATAGAACTAAACAGAGAATTCTCAGCAGAGGAAACACAAATGGCTGAAAGACATTTAAGGAATTGCTCAACATCCATAATCATTAGGGAAATGCAAATCAAAACAACTCTGAGATACCCCCCCTTTTTTAAGATTTATTTATTTTATGTATATGATGTTTTATCTGCATGTACATCTGCATGCCAGAAGAGGGCATTGGATCCCATTATAGATGACTGTGAGCCACCATGTGGTTGCTGGGAATTGAACTCAGATCCTCTGGAAGAACTGTCAATAAGTGTTCTCAACCTCTGAGCCATCTCTCCAGTCCCCAATTTATTTCCCCTTAAACATGCTCAGAATACTTGTTTGTTAACAAAAACTCAGCTACACAAAACCTGTTTTATAGTGAAATCTTATATACACCTTGTAATTTATTGAATGCTCCTGTCCACAAAAGAGAATGCTTGCCATACAATTTATCATGCTTACCCTCATGATCTAGACTGAATAAGAGCTCACTTGGCCCTGTCACATATCTTAAAAGTGAATTCTAGATCACAACACCATGGTTGTGTTCCACTGGCTAGGAAAATATAAAAACAAACCAAATCTGAGGACAGATTTGTTGCTTGTGTTTTCCTACCAGGCCCACAGTCAGGACAAATCTCTCTCACCCGCCAGTCCCACAGCCG
>CABHPH010156846.1:0-45292 GCA_902168325.1 Peromyscus nudipes | reverse complement strand
ATTGACCAATAAGCAACATGTTTGACATACAGACCATCCCACAGCACAGATATATATCTCAGTGATTAAGAACATGTTCTGCTTTTCCAGACGAACCAAGTTCAGTTCCCAGCACCCATGTTGAATAGCTCACAACCACCTACAACTCTAGCTCTAAGCAATCCAGTACCTTCTTCTGGATTCTGGAGGAACCTGCACACACTTAGTATACATTCACATAGACATACACATATATAAAAAAAATAAAGAAAACAGATTAAGATTCTAAGTACAGTTTCTATAACAAGTGTATGTCTTTGGCATTATCATAAAGTACAAAAACTTGCAGGTCAAAAATAGTAAGTCATGGGCTATATATTTGTAGAATGAAATTTGTTGTGAGAATTGGCTCACACAGTTATTAGGAAGTACCCAGAATATTCTATGTGAAATCAGTAAATCTAGAAAGGGTTTTTTAATCTAAGTCTAAAGCCTGAGACGGAAAAGAATTGATAATGTTTAATCCTAGAGTTTAGAGGTCCAAGAATCCATAGACGGCAGAGTAATAGTGTCTCTCAGTTTGTGGAAGGAGCTACTTAACCATTCTACCTTTCTGTTGTATTCTGGCCTTCAGCAGATTGAATAATGCCAGCACACATTAGTCAAGGTACATTTTTGTTCAGTTAGCTAATTTAAATGCTAATCTTTTTAGAAGAACCCTCACAGATAAACCCAGAAAAAATGCCCTACCAGCTATCAGGTTATCCCTTAGCTCATCAGGTTGACATAGAAAATTAATCATCTCACCAGGAATATACTTTCCTGAAATTTCAGGTCATCTTCACACATTCCCTGCTTATGAGCTACTTTAGGTTTTCTCGAAGCATGCAAGCTCAGGGCAGTCAGAACTATTGATGGATTAGCTTGCAGCCCAAGAACTCGTAATTCCTGCAAACAATGTTAAAGTTGCATAGCTCTGATTTTTTAACAGAACATGCATTTTCATTTCTATTGCATTTCTTTGTTTGCAAGCAGATCGCAAATATATTTGGACTCCAGAGGAAGAAGTTTCTACTTTAATTCAAGTTAAAAGGCTCAAAAAATCCGTATGGATTGAGCTTTATTCTTAACAACAATCTTTAGAAAAGAAAATCTGGCATAAAATCTGATTTTAAAGACTCCGTATGCTTGGCCAATAGGGTGGGCAATCTTAAAATGAAGAATACTACATTACAGTATTAAGGTTAGTTGAAAGGAATATTACATGTAATTTACTCAACTAATGCCTGAAACTATCAAACAGAATTAAAATTACTTAAAAATAAGATAGAGTTCATATAAAGTTGTTACTATTTTAATATAACCTTCATCCAATTGCATATTTAGAAGAAAATACTAGAATTGGAGCGAGTTAACAGGCAAGTTTGCATACTTTAAAGCCAGTTTTGTCTACCTCTGCGAATACCTGATAGGCTCATATTTAGAATGTGTATATTGCCATTCATAAATTTTAAAGTGGGAGAATATTAAAAATTGTTGCTGTAACCAGTTAGGAGCAATGGAAACCTGAGTGTCAATATCAGTCCTTGGCTGTGACTTGACTGAGTCTCACTGTGAGTGTTTAGTCACTTTTACTATAATTGATGCTACTTCTTCCATGGAAGGGGGGCATCCCAAAATTCTACCATTTCCTTTATCATCTCAACCTATTTTTATCCACTCCATTTTTAATAGATTCAGTCTATTCTTTATTCTTTACCAGTTAGCAGACATTTTGAGCATCTAGCCCTCATGCCCTAATAAACTATTATTAATCTTGTCCATTCTGTACCTAAGCAGCATCTTTAATCCATTTCACCAGATCAATCCTTCAGCATCCTTCTTCCGATAACTGATTTGTACTCTAAGTTCTAGTCTCTGTTCTTCAATCAAGCCTATATTTAGTGCCCTAGGGTATTTTTTAATCATGAAGTACTTAAAAGGAATTCTTATTTGATTTTTAATTTTTTTCATATATTCTAAATAGTACTTCTCTGCATGACACATAGCTAGAAACTATTTTGTCCTACTCGGTAGGCTGCCTTTTTACTCAGTTACTTTGCTGTGCTTTTTAATTTCATGAGGACCTGCTTGTCAATATTTGGTGTTATTTCCTAAGCAGCTGGATTCCTGTTTGGAAAGTGCCTGCCTATTCTGATAGCTTGAAGGGCTTTCTATACTTTTTCCTGTTTTTCTACCTGTTTCAGAGTTTCTGTCTTACATTAAATTCTTCTATGCAGTGTGAGTTGGGATTAGTAACAGATAGTGATCTAGTTTAATTTTTCTATGTGTCCACCATCAGAAAAATGGTTAAAGGAAATGTGATCTATATAATGCAGTGAGAATTTTTTTTCAGCCATAAAGATGGATACAGTTAGGTCATTTGCAGGAAAGATGGATGCAGCCAGAAATAATCATATTAAGCAAATTAAGCAAGTCTCATAAAGACAAATATTACGTATGTTCTCTCATTTGTGGGTCCTTGATAAGGAATTATAAAATTGCATATGTACCTATGACATGAAAAGAAAACTGAAACAATCATAGGCAAGAATGCAGACTAATAGCAGAGGGACAAGAAAGAAGAGGGATGGTAGCAGGATAGAGGAAAGACTATGTCCATAGTAAGCCACATCCTTATATGAAAATGGTTTTCTGCAACCCATTTAATAAAATAATGTAGAATTAAAGGTGAAAGACTTGTGTTGACATGATGCTGATGAAATTTAAAAAAAACCTCTTATGTCACCTATGTCTTGTTTCTCTTCCCAACACATTTTTCTAAAAAATCTAACTCTTAATTATAATGTCTGAAATAGTAGCTTTCACTATAACATTCTTTCCATATACATAATGTACTTTGATCAGAGACACCCTGTGTCCTCTTTTGTCCCCCACTCCCACTACCCACTAAATCATTTTCTCTCCCCAAATAGTCTCTCTTCAATACTCATGTCTTGTTTTTTTAATCTAGATTCTAAATATATATGCATATATATGAAGGAATGTATATATGTATGTGTATGTATATATATATATATATATATATTCTGATATATATCAGACTTTTTCACCTGGGAAACGCCACAGAATGACCATGAGTACAAATTATCTTCAAGCTAGTTTCTATTATAAGAGGTAAAGACAGTCCAGGGGAGGGTAGTGAGAGGTGAAATTATAGTATGACCATTATGTCTACTTTTTAAAGTACTTATCTAAGTACAGCTATAAGCACAAAGTAACTAAATATCAAAGAGTTTGCAAACTCTACTATATAACCAAGGTGGCTGAACACCACATTGATTATATGTGTGAACTTTCTTCTGGATCAGTTTTAAATAAACATTTCTTAAAATAAATGTTATGTTGATACACACAGTGCCTAGCATTTCCTATTTTTAACACTGCGTTATGATGTTTGCTAACATTTGTGTTAATATATGCACAGATTATCTCTGTTGGGTGTCACAATTAATAAATGAAAATTAAAGTATCTTTGTAGTATTTTATGAATCTAGAACCTCAGCGGAAGGTTTTCAAAGAAGAACATCTAGTGCTTTGTTTTAACTTCAAAGCAAACTTCACAATCTTCTCTCTGAATGATTTTTTTTTTGATACAGGGTCTCAGTGTGTAGCCCTTGGCTGGCCTAGAACTCATTATGAAGAAGAAGTTGCCCTAAAACCTGGTTCTGCCTCCTGAATGCTGGGATTAAACACAAGAACTACCATGTCCAGTCTAGAGCCTGATTTCTTATTTTTTTCCTCATTACTGAAGTAATGTTACACTTTCACCATAATGGACATTTCACCATTTCCATAACGTGTCATACAATTTTTTTTCATGTCTGCATTTTATTATGAAGTAGTTTCCCTGTATCTTCAGCTTTGTTTTCCATGGTTTGCATCACCTGCAACAGACTACATACCAAAATTATTACCCTAGAATTACAGAAACTAACAATAAGTTTTAAATTACACACAATCCTGTGTGAAATAGAATTCTACATGGATGTACTCTGCCTTACCCAGAACATGAATCATTCTTTGTTAGCTGCCTATGCTGTATACGCTGCTCACTCATTTGTCTTAGTACCCATGTCAATCATCAGATAACTGACACAGGCTCATAGGGCTTATCTGTAGGATGTGGTACTATCCTGAGCCACAGACATTCACTGAAAACATCCTTCATAAATGAAAGCAATACTATATGATTTTTTTTTTCTTCTAAGAGACTATTTACTTTTTTCTAGTTGTGACTGATACAATCCCACACACTTAGCAGTTACTAGGGCTCCATGAAGTCTTTGCAGAATAACTAGACATAATTCATTTGACCTTTCTAGGAATGTTAGGATAATTTAGTCATCCACCAACATGACAGTTAAATCATAGAGAATATTGAACATGATTTCTAGAGATTATCTTTGAAACGTTTTGAACATAAAATAAAAACCTACATTACCAGGCCTGCTAGTTGATAATTAGACGAGAATGCTCCATGTTCTCTAGGACTACCCAGAAAGGCAGAAGTAGCACCTACAAAAGCAGCAACAGCTAAGCCCTTAAAGCCATGCTTTGGAAGAAAAAAAAAAGTCTTTTAAATAAAACCAAAACTTAGAAAAAGGAATGACTACAGTGATTCGTCTTGAACAAAACACATCAGCTTTGAAAAGAAAATGAATGAGACAACAGACTTTTCATACCTATGATACATAACAATCAGCAATGATTAAACTTTAATACTTAATTAAATTATATTTACATTTAATTTACATGCAGCTATATGATACATAATTTTATAAGACATGGTTTTAACTTATCCTTAAAGCTACTGATTCTATACACCACACTTTATTATCGAAGCTGCCAAAATCCTGTTACTCATTAAATATACAAAAACTGGTAGAATTAGAGCCAAAGTCAGATCTTCTGTTAGTCTTTAATGTTTCCTTCAACATAGTACACTGTCACCAACATACAGACCATTCCATGAATTAAGCAATAAACTGGGTAGATGTAGTAGACACATCTTCAAACACAGTCAAGGTATGACAGACAGTTGGGACAACTCAGTGTAAGGCAAAAAACAGTTTTGAAATACAGGACACCATGACTAAAGCACATGAGTGATGGAAAACCAGGGAAACAGGAAAGACTGAGATAATTGGTTTCCCAGATATTCATTTAACCAAGTGATAAAGAGATAGATGTTTTCAGAAGAAATGGTTGTTGGAGTAAATAGCTCATCTGATATGGAGGGAATCTCTGGTATGTGACATGCTGGAGTTTGGTAGGGAAAAAATGACTCAGTCATACTACAAAGTTTAAAGGACATTTAGAAGGCATGACAGAGATGAATTTAATAAGATAAGTTGAAGCAGTACAAGAGCTGAAGTCGTTCTGTGAAATGCTACTGGACTCAGTCTTATTTGATTAGCATGGCTTTACACCCATGCAGTTTGGGCAGACATGGGAACAAGAATTTGAGAATGCTATAAAAACAAAGGAAGAGAGGGAGTGGTTTGACCTCTTTGAGTGGAACCCAAACTTTAACTCACATCATGATTAAACAGCCCATATATGCACGAATGTATAAAACAATAATAAAAGTAAAGAAGTGATGGGAGATAAAGGCAAAGCATTGACAACACAGGAAGCATCAGCAGTGTGGGGTTAAATATGAGAGACTGTGTAAATCAGGTGATAAATAAAAAGAGAGAATACATTTGGAGATTGCCAGATTTGTTAGCATATCCATAGACAGTATAAATAGAAATGTCGTCTAGGTCACAGGATACTTACTGAGTTTCTAAAGACAGCCAAGTCACTTCTTAATGGTGTCCTATAAACCCACAAGAAATTAAGAAGTCTGCTACTCTCTAAATTTTTTCCTATGAGGAAGATACCATCATTCTGTCCATTTGCTTAACAGCTTTAAGAATATTAATCTACAATCAGCTTATAAGATATAACATAAAGTATGTATTGCTATGATATGCCTTTGGGGGAAGACTCTGGTAGAGACCAGCAAGGTAAGCAAGTCATAGCAACAGAGATTCTCCTCCTGCTCCAAGCAGGTAGAAGGCTGTACTTCTGCTGCATCTTGCAATGAGCCCAGGATAAATCATTACCCTGGTACTGAATTTCCCTGTTCTCCGATACGATACTAAGAACTACTCACACTAAATTTTGTGAAATGAAAAAAGGATGAATCCAAGCATCTTAATTTCCAGATATCCATCAGTACCTACAGGGGACTGGCTCCCTAAATCAGAGATATAAAAAAACTCACAAAGGGTCAAGGCCCTAGTGTAAAATGGCATCACGATTGTGTGTAATCTGTAAACACCATCTTGTAGAGCTTAAATCACTTCTAGGTGGCTCATGTTACTGAACACAATGCAAATGCTGTGCATATGGCTGTTAATCTCTACTGTTTGCTTAATAAATAATCAAGAAAGGAGGCTGTTAATGTTAACAGATGCCATTTTTGGAACAAATATTTTTAATATGTGGGTGATGGACATGCAGATGCTATACCTATAGTAGCAGGGGGCCAGCTCGCATATAGTGATGTGTCATGGGTTCCTGGAAGCATTGGTCCTCTCATGTCCTTTGTCATTTCTCAGCATAAAGCATTATTTTTTTGTGGTCAGAAAACAGCCCTTGAACATGGAATAAAGCATTAAATATTTAGCTGATAAAAACCATTAAAATTTTAGTGTTAAAATAAGATGTAAGCATACCATAGATCTCCTCCCTTCCAGCTGACTTCCCCATCACTGACCATTCCAACCTAGACCCTCCTTCTAGGTTGCAAGCTGGGACTGAAGCCCCAGAATATTAACCATAGCTGCTTACCCTAACTTTGAGTTACATTTGAGTTGTCTTTTTTTTTTTTTTTACCAAATAATCTTAAGTTTTATTTAAATAACCTCCAGTGAGAACACAGCAGACTAATCAACCATTTCCTCACCACCAATTCACCTCATCAGGGTGGTGTGCCTCTCAATGGAGGCGGCCTTGGCCTCGACCCCGACCAGCTGTTGGGGGAGCATCCACAGTGGAGCGGGGGTTCTTGATAGTCTCATCCACGGATACAATAAGGCATGCAGCCTCAGATGCTGCTGTCAGGGCATTGATGCGCACCATGGCCGGCTCCCACACGAAGGCCTGGAAGTTGTCGGCGATGTCCTCATTGTTGATGTCCACCCCATACCACATACCTCCCTGTGCATGCCGAGCCCGCAGCTTGTTAAGGATGTTTGTGGCATCGAAGCCAGCATTGTCACATAGCTGTCGTGGAATAATTTCCAGGGCCTTGGCATATGCCCCGATCAACAGCTGCTGTTTCCCTGGAATGGTCCTTGAGTAATCCCGCAGGTATTTGGAGAGCTCCATCTCAATGGCCCCACCACCAGCCACCACAGAGTCATTCTTGATGGCCCTCCTTTCGATCATGATAGCATCATGCAGGGACCGCTCTGTCTCCTCCATAAACTGCTCAGCCCCACCACGGAGGATGATGGTACATGTCTTGGCCTTAGGGCAGCCAGTGAAGAAATTGTACCTCTCGCCTCCAATTTGGGTCTCTTCAAACACCTGGCAATGGCCCAGCACATCTGGATTCAGAGAATTCACACTGGTCTGGATTGAGCCTCCACAGGCCATCATTGTCCTCTTCAGATCCTCCTCTGGCACGCGGCCAGCACAGAACATGTCCCTATCAGCAAAGTACTGGGTGGCCACATCCCCATTGGGGAGTTTGGACAAGATGACTTTGGCTCCAGGCTGATGGATCTTCTCTAACTTGTCATAGAGAATGTTCCACTCAGCATCAACAATTGCCTGGTAATCCTCCACTGTGTGGACTCTGATTTCAGCATTATCTTTCTCTGCTTTCAGCTCGAGCTCAACATTTAAGAGGGCGATCTTGGGGTTCCTATACTTCTTGGGCTGCATTTCAAACCCAGCATAAGAGAAAGTCTTCTTGAATGCCACACCAGCCACCAGCTGAGACTCCTCTAGGGCTCCACCCTGTACTTTCTTGATGCCAATCATTTTAAGCTGCAGCAACTCATCAAGCATCATCACAGCATCAACCACCATCCTGGCGAAGAAGGCCTTCTGCTGAGAGATCAGCTTGGAGCTCAGGGCTGTCATTGCACACTTCTCCAGCATCTTCCTCTGTTCTACTTTATCTTGCTTCTTCACAGTCACAGCGATCCCTTTGATCTTGTCAGCAGCCAGCTGGGTGGCTGTGCGGAAAGCTCGGATGATGATCTGAGGGTGCCAACCTTCCTCCACATAGGGCTTCACCTGCTTCAGAAACTCGGCAGCCAGCAGGGTCACTGAGGTGGTGCCATCACCAACCTCAGCGTCTTGGGATTTGGCAATGTCCACTAAGGTCTTTGCTGCAGGGTGGACGACATCGAGGAGTTTCAGAATTGTGGCCCCATCATTAGAAATTGTTGCCTTGCCTCGACCATCCACAATAAGCTTGTCCATGCCACGGGGACCCAGTGTGGTTCTTACAGCCTCAGCAACCACCTGGCAGGCACTGATGTTACTCACAAGCTGAGGGATGCCTTGGGAGCTATCAGTCCCTTCTTTCAACAGGATAACTGGTGTGGGCATCATCTTGGAAGCGGCTTCAGGGGCCTGCAACTCGTCTGTTCTCGGCCTCGGAACCCGAGTTGTCTTTTTGGAGAAATAATTTAAAGGTTTTTAATATATAGCATGTTCCTGAGAGTCTTCTGCTTTAAAGATTCCATAGAATCCTTACATAAAAGCTTTTCTTGTTGTCGTTCTCTTTGAGCATGCCAGGACCTGACATAAAAACCATTATGACAGTGACTTGAGCATCTAAGGCATAGTCTGTGGGTAAACTGAGGATAGTGGACTGTCCTCTCAAGTGGTTACTGGCATGAATTGAGATAAGCATACATAACCATTTCCTTCTACTTAAGATGTTTTCTTCCTCTGAACCTTGTGTCATCATTTGTAGAAGAGAAGGTACTTTATTAAGAATTGAAAAAGAGTACGATTTAAGTTCATGCTATGCTGAGGACAACACATTAAATCTTGCTTCTTGACTAAAAACAGCATTATGACTAAACAGTTATTTGATACAGTGTGTATCCATCTATAATATATTTCATTATCCAATTTTAGCTTGGTAGAAATCAGGTGAAACAACCTGATCTCCCCTTTTCTCTTATCTCATTATGTAAGTGAATAAACCCATTCTTTCAAAAGAAAAAAATTACACAGTGTCATGTAACCCTACCCCCCAACTCATCCCTTGGCCTTGCCATTTGGTGGTTATCTATGGGAAGAAAATACACATACAAGAAAGATCACTAAGGATGAATAAAAAATACAGTGAAAATTTGCAATGGGGAGAAACAAACAAACAAAAAAGAATGTGAAAATTTCAAGGTTGGTAAGATTTCAAGTCAAATACCTGGTTGGTTAAAAAATATATATAATACTTTGTCAAGAAATTTTATTCGATCTCTTCTTATTTTTGTTTGACCCGTAAGTTTATGAAGAATCATAGGCACTTTCTGAATTAATGTGACTCGGGAAAACTCAATGAAATGTTTGCTGGCATGGAAAGCCTGAGCAGATGGCCACACCTATCTCTCTCTATCACAGTAATGTAGCTGATACATGCTTGTGGGGAATCAGTGTTACAAAGTGATATACACACAGGAGGCCTTCAAAACTGTGATGTTCACTTAAACTCATGACTTTTACAAACAAAGCATGCTTTTTCTCTACTTTGTGTGAAATAGCAGCATATCTTTTCCTTAAGAGTTAAGGTAATGAGCAAGATCACTTACAATCCCAAATCATGTATAAATTGTCTGAAGATATAAAATAATAACGATAAAGATGGTAGAGATGACATTGACAGTTCTATCCAGGCCCTCATCACAAAGAACTAATCTTGAATATTTTTACTCTTCCAATTGACCCTTCAAATTAGCTCAGCACTGTCATCCCATTTCTTATCAGTCACAACAGGAAAACTCTGTCCCAGAAAAGCATTCTGACATTTATGTTCATATTTTGTCATCTCCCTAAAGGAGACAGATCTGTTTACATGCATCTCATTTTAGAAGTGCTCTGATGAAATGTGGGAAGAATTAAGAATGAAATTGATCTGATCTAATTTGCTGTAGCATAAGCCCAGTGGTTTATTACAAAGTCTGTCAACTACAAGTTGTGGCCCACTGAAGGAAGTTTCCTATAAGAATGCCATGAATGCGGAGATATAAGAATCTGTCAGACAAAACCACCAACATATTAATTTTATTTCCCAAAGCCAGTATTTCATATCCATCCCACTAGTTTTGCCCAAGAGAAGTGACTCAAATGCCAGTTACAAAAATAGCCCTATTCTAGGGCATGAAGTGATCTACCTATCTATGTCCAATGGGAGCTCTATGTGAAGTGGAAGATGTTGAGCTTGACTGGAGCTATCTGAAGTGGTAGCTGTGGGAAGGTACCATCCAGGTGAGGAAAGTATAGAAAAAGAGTCATCCCAGGATGAATGAGTGCGTTATATTACAACTTCACAAGGATGGAGTGTTTGTGGTTTATAGAGGTGTCCAGCGTCAACAGACTGTAAATTTTTAAGAAAAAGTAAAAGGAGGAAGATGAAAATGTAGATAATGTCAAATACTTTGCCAAAGGCTCCATCATCCAAACTAGCTTACTATATAAATTATTGACATTAGTTAACTTAATTACTATTTTTATAGTTGATCTTTTTGTTAGTCCTGTTTGGTAGATTAAAAAAAACGTAATTGTTTGTTCGAGATTATTCATATAGAAATAGGATGCAGGAGAAAATCCATATCTGGTTTCAAAACAATCAGACCTCATGGTTCAGAAGCTACTGTGTGCGTTAAGTACCTTATCCCATAAATGTGATACAAACATGGTCTTTCTTTTCAAGTCAAACAAAAAACAATAAAACTTGGTGCATAATAGAAGGTCCAGTAAGCATGGCCATATTCATGTTTCTCCAACTGTTGTCTACAGAGCAGCCATACAAACATTTCCTGGGAGCATTATCTTGCTAGATATGTTGTATCTCAGGCCCCACCCTAGGCCCTCTGAGTCAGAATCTATTTTGACACAGTTCCCTTGGAAATGAGATGAGCACTAAGTCTTGCTGGAGCCTGGAAGTTCTGATCTTGACCTGTGAGTCTAAAGCCTTAGTTTACTAACATTTTAGAGACTTGAAGTTGGAGATAGACAGGCCTGGGGTTCATGCGAACTTTAACAAGGAGACTGTCTGCTCATGAGTAAACAAAGATGCTAACTCTTTCCTTAAAGTGTTTGCACTAGAATTAAGAAAGGTTGTGTAGGCACGTGTTGCCAAGAATATTAAAGCCCAGCAGACACTGTAGATGACTTATATCACTATTACTGCCTTCCTAACTTGTGCCTCATGACATACTTTAAGCCTAGTACATTTCCATCTTTTTCTAGCCCTGATTCTAGCTAGATTCTAGTAACTATGGGTACTTCTCTGTCCTCTCTCATTCTCAGATAGAGTCCCATCCTCCTTTATATGATATCCAAGAGTTAGATGCATGCATATGCAAAGATGTTACAGTGTCTTTTCTTCTAAAGGTTTGTTTCTCTGCAAACATTTGAATTCATTCCTATGGTCCCAGGTAGAATGGGTAACTCTTGCATTGGCCACAGAGTTTCAATTGCCTTTGGTGTGCTTCTTGTCACATCAATTTAAGTGTGTGATGTTTTTTCAGCTTCAATTCCTCTCTAGCTGTTATTCTTATTTATTATTAGATAATGAAAGGGTAATAGTTTAAGGTCAAGACCAATGACAGAGGCCTCTGTTTAGACAAGTACGTGCCCTTGATGACAGCCATCTTATTATCTGATCCTCTGCTGCCCCCTAAGGGCCTCTGATCACTGTGCCCACTGTCCTTGAATCATGGCTATTCAAAAAACATTAAGAATCCTTCTGACAGTGTCGATCATTGAGTATTTTCAGGTCTAATCAGTGTTTTGCACTACATAGTATGTCTGTGGACAACAAAACATACTCTTCTTCTAAAATGTGTGTCTAATGAAGTCATTTTCATTTTCCTTTCTTTAACCATAAGGCATGGCTCCTTGTCTGTTTTTCACCTCACTAAATGAACAACACTATGACAGTCATACAAACTACTGCTGAACATTAGGGCAGACCTTCCAGAGCAAGTGATGCCTCTCTGATGAATAAAAAGTAGGTAGAATAAATCTCGACAAAGGATATGCCCCAGAGAAAAAGATGAATTTCTAAGAAATGGAAAAACCTAGCAGGTTTGAAGAGTGGAGCATTTAAGGTGGAGAGATAGAGTAGAAGAAAGCAGGGAAGGGGAAGACTGGGGACTGGAACACTAAGGACCATAATAAAGCTCACATCTTATTCTAGGAATCACACTGAGGACCAGCTACTCAGTCTAAAGCAGAAAGTACTGTGATTAGATGGACAGTTTCAAAAGATCCCCTAAGATCATCATTATGGCTATCCAGGCAAAGAGAATGATGACCTCCAATAGGCAAAAAGAGGGGAAGATGGATGAATATAGACGAAGATACATGAATGGAGATGAAGAGATTCAAGAGGTACAGTTAATAGGCTTTGAGGGGAGGGATGACTCTAAGATTACTATGTTTCTATTTGGGATTACTAGGTACCTAAAATGGTAGAATTAACTTAAGCAAGTATCTCAGCACAAATTAAAAATTAAATTGAACTCAGTCAATGTGCACATTTTCAGTCAAAGTACTCCTTGGTAAGCATTTAAGAACAAAAAAGGACATGCTAAAAAACTGGTGAAAATTATTCACAATACCTGCATTTGAGAGATGGTTGCTTGCATAATAAAGAAAGAACTTTTACAACTCAATGAAACAACAATCCAATAGGAATATGGATAAAAAGATGACCATTGCATGGGTCCTGAAGATTGATTGAATTTAGTCATCAAACATGGAGACAATTGCCTTTATCTTCTGAGCCATCTCATCAGCCCCTCAAATATTTCTTAAAGCAACAAAAAAAAAAAGTACAGCTGCTCTAGAAAGCAGTTTATTAGTTTCTTACACACTAATAAATACTCCACAGTTTACCTTCTAGGTGTTCAGCCAAAAGAAATGAAAACATATGCCCACACAAAGAACTAATAACTAAACATTCAAAACAGTTTTACTGAAAATGGGCAAGCAAGTCAAATGTATTACAGGAGATTAACTGTGGTGTGGTGATATTGTGTTCCCCAAAATATTGTGCACCCTAATAAACTTATCTGGGGTCAGAGAACAGAACAGCCACTAGATATAGAGGTCAGAAAATGGTGACACACATGCCTTTAATCCTAGCATTCCAGAGGCAGAAATCCGTCTGGACCTCTGTGAGTTCAAGGCCACACTGGAAACAGCCAGGCATAGTGACACATGCCTTTAATCCCAGGAAGTGATGGCAGAAAGCAGAAAAATATATAAGACATGAAAACCAGGAACTAGAGCCTGGCTAAGATCTTAGGCTTTTGAGCAGCAGTTCAGCTGAGATTCGTTTTGGATGAAGACTCAGAAGCTTCCAGTCTGAGGAAACAGGATCAGCTGAAGAATTGGCAAGATGAGGTGCCTGTGGCTTGTTCTGCTTCTCTGATCTTTCAGCGTTCACCCCAATACCTGGCTCTGGGTTTATTTTTATTAATAAGAACTTGTAAGATTCATGCTACACTGTGGGAGTATTATACAATGAAATAATACTAATAAAAAAGAATGAGCAGTTAAAACAATTAAGACAAAATGAATAAATGAACCAGATAAGCAAGAATGCTACAACCAAAGGTGTGCATGCTGTGTGGTTTCATTAAGTAGGAAACTCTAAAAAGTGACTAGTCTGGCATAAGTTTAGAGGAACAAGATCAGTGGTTTACTCTGACTCTGATGAGCTGATTGAGAATGACTATGAAGACAGAAAATATATAGAAATATATAGAAATATATAGAAAATATAATAGAATTTTTTCACATGATGACATTTATAGAGGATTCAAATGTGTTAACAACAACACATGGACACAGACATTCATTTTATTGTTTAAGTCAACGAAGTAAACTTTGTGCACATTGTCTTTTATTTTTATGTATTTATTGTGGTTATTTTTAATATGTACGTGTGTATACCTGTCCACATGGGCTCACATGTGTGTAGATACGTAGAGGTCTGAGGGAGTTTTTCTTAGTGACTCTCTCTTATTCATTGAGGCAGGATCTCTCCTTTGAACCCAGAACTCCCTGATAAGAGCTAGCCTGGATAGGCACCTTGATCCAGAGAGTCTTCTGTGTACTAAATTTATCAGTATGCCTCCATGCCCCCAGCACTTACATGAGTTCTGGGAATCCACACTTCAGGCCTCATACTTGTATGACTAGCCTTTTAATCATTAAGCTATCTCCATAGTGCAGAAGTAGATGTTTAAATAGATAGTTGGCAGTTTTAAAGGTCATGATTGACAGCTCATAAGATTGGCAGGATAATGTCATTTGGCTCAGGAACCTCTCTGGATCACTTCCTATTGAATTCTAAGAGCAACCAATGGCACGCTCTCAGCAATATCAGGAAGGATGACAAAAATCAGTTTCTAAGTACCTTTGTTGAAATGAAGGCAGAGTCCAGAGAAGAAAACACTTATTAATTGGCTCAGTCAGAGTGTTTTCTCCGGGTCAACCTCTAGACACATTTCATCCTTTATAATACACAGTGTAGTTGAGTCATCACCCAGAAGGAAGGCAGTAACAACTGAATGTGGCAAAAGGAAACAGACCCACGCTAATGATGAGTAGTGAGCGGTAACGTGACCACTAAACAGCTGCTCTGCTCCTTTCGGAACCTGCCTTCCTCACGTGGCTATGTCTTCTTGAGCCTTCCTCTTCTGGCTTTGAACCATCTGTCATTTGGCAGATATGTCATGCTCTGAGACATGTGGTTCAGCAGCCAAGTCTCCAAACCTGTGATTCTGGGTTCGCTGTAGATGGGGCCATAAAAGGCTATTTTAACATGTTTTCTTTAGCTTCATTTAAAACCCTGCCACGCAAGGGGAACATTCAGCAAATTCAGCAACAAAATGCTGCATAATTGTCTCTGGGAAGGTTTCTTACCTTCTGCGAGCTTTTAGTAGCAATTCAATAAATTTTCAAGCCTTACAAAGAAGGAGAATACCATATAATTTCCTCTAGTTGGTAATGAAGATTCACTGGGGATTCAGCTAATTCAAAAGCCTCTTAGATTCGAAGCATCTGCGGGAGTTTTCTCCTTAGCTTCATTCCGAGCTCAGCCCTGAGTACGATGTTTAACGAGTTACCGTTACATTCAGCTATCAGTCCCCTGCTTTCCAAATCTGCATGTCGCTCAGCAGAGGTGGAAACAAAATTCTCTTTCTTGATCTTTGAAATCTTTGAGAAGTACCCAGCTAATTTCCAAATCTATTTTCTTCTTGAATAGAGAGAGAGATGAAATGAAACCAGATTGCTAAGCTAGATGGAAAAGTTCAAAGCTGAAGGACTGCATTATCCTCTCCAATACATCACATCGAGTTCACAGCCAGCTCAGGAAAGCCCCATTTAAACTCTGCCATTGAACTCCCACGGAATAATTGCACAAGGTGCAGAGAGACACACAGGTAGTGCTGTCTTCCTGGATGGCATTCCTACGCGTCTATTTTATTTCAACCAAATACATTTATTGGGTTATTACACTCTTGACAAACTCTCTAGTTCATGTTTAGAGCAGTCAACGTGCTTGATCTTAGGAAAGAAAACAAAAAGACTCTTACATAGGATGAGAGCCATTCAATTTTAATGAGAAGTAGAGCGCATTGCAGTTTACACCCCACTCCTCTCCATGACCAGGTTTTTACATCCCAAGACAGAATGTCCACTTAACTCCTGGTACAAAATGCTGGCCTTTGGAAGGGCTGCGGCATTCTCACAACATGAAAATGATCATCCTTCTGCAGCTGTGTCATTCCTTTCCCTTTCAGCTGAAAGCATGGACTGGCCACTTGTTCCCGCGAATTAATGGCTATGGCTGCCTTTAGGAGTAAACTGCTCTGCTCTGAAAATGATCGCATAGGCGCACATGCTGGTGCTCGGGTCTCTGGGAACCAGGCATCATTTTGATTTCTTCTTTACTCCAGGCAGACTAACCATCCACACCGCTCAGACACAGAGCAGCCAGCTGAAGGTGAAGACAGTTCTCAGGTAAAATGTTTTGCTTAGGAAGAAAGCACTGAGTGTGTTTGAAAAAGTACCTTTCAACTAAACACCAGCACAAGGAGAACCAGTAGATGAGTGTTTTGATACATATCTGCTCCAAAAATTTTTTTCTATAAGCACCCATGCAGATTCATGTTACACACAGACACTTGCCAGAGCTGTACTGGTGTGCACTTCTTTCTAGAAAAATCTAGAGGCTAGCACACCTGCCCCTGTAACCTCCTGGCACTCCTTCTTTTGTTCTTTCCTCTCCTAATGACTGTATGATGAAGGAAAGAAATAAGGGTAACAATTTTCATCACTGAAGAAAATTGGGTTTTACAATATGCATTTCATATCATCCCTCGGCCTCGCCTATTAGGATCTTTCTATTAGATAAAACAAGCTTTCATTTTAGTTTTGATGCTCCCACGATTCTGCCTACATGCACACACCCCTGAACAATTCTCAGCAAGCTTCAGAGATAAAGAATACACATCAGTTCCTTTCAAATCTATACGCATCAATGAATTGGACTTGTCAAGCTGTGTTCGCTTTTGAGAACGGTGACATGAGCCCTAAGTCATATCTCCCCTTGAGCTTCTGTCTCTGCCTCATCCACAGGTAGCAATAAAAGCAGCACAAATGATGGCCACCTCTTATTCCCTGTAATTAGCATCATATATTTACGATGTCTGCTGTACTGATAGCAAGCACACAACCAATCTGGGCCAGAACAGAATCAAATAAACAAAAACAGTTCTGGGCTAAGGAAATCCACCATTTAAAGTTAGCATCTGTGCATTTTTAACTCACAGGACAAACACGCTGAGGGATGATGCCCTGGAGTTGACACTGTTCACTTACTTTAGTAAGGTGTTTTTGGGTACAGTGATTTCTGAGAAAAAGACTTCAATAGAGAACATGAATTTATACAGAGTCAAGTGACAAGGGGTATATGTGTGTATGTTTTACTTGCTTTTCTTTTCTTTTCTTTTTTTTTTTTTTGAGACAGAGTTTCTCTGTGTAGCTTTGCGCCTTTCCTAGAACTCACTTGGTAGCCCAGGCTGGCCTTGAACTCACAGAGATCCGCCTGCCTCTGCCTCCCGAGTGCTGGGATTAAAGGCGTGCGCCACCACCGTCCGGTCTTACCTGCTTTTCTAAGCAATGACTAAAAGAATCACAAATATATAAGCTTCTCTTGTATGGCATTTACTGCACTGAATAGAAAGAGTGAAATTCCACAGCCATTGATGGGTGTGTGATTGGTGGAATTTACTTTCTGCCTAAGATTTCCATTATTGTACAGTGACATCAAGCATAAAGGAAAGGAATCAAGGGATGAGAGAAGATGACAAGTTTAATTCAGGATGTTTTCAAGGTGTTTCAGTGAAGAAAATGCATGGGCACTATTTTCTACTGTACTATACACCCCTGCCCTCTCCTGCACCTACCCTGCACTTGGATTCTCCACTGGCATTCTGACCCACCATCCTCATTTTATTTCTGAGAGGCCACTGTGTGATTTGATCTGACTCTTTTTTTTCCCTTTCTGTGCACTTTACACTTGCAAAGCTTTCCCAACTTTTCAAACCTTTAGTCCACAGTGGGAAGGAGGTCCCTGCAGAGTCAAGAGCTCAGAGCCCAGTCAAGGACATGCCTCTGTGCTCAGCTGCATCTGAACTGACTCAGAGTCAAAGGAATCCTGTCAGTGACATCTCAGCACAGACAGGACAATCATGGATCTATTCTCAGACACACAGAGTAGAGAGAACCACTGGCCCCAAACCAGTGCCACTGGCTAACTCTCCTTCCTGCTCTTGTCAACCCACACACATCTGTGACAGTAGAGAGTTGGGAGCACACAGCTGTTTGGTTTGAGTCACATCTACAGGCTTTTTCTTCATTCTTATTTCCTCTGTTCATATCTCTCCTCCCCTTTTATCTTGTATTAGAAGAAGTACAAGGCTGTGAGCAGAGTCTTTTGTCTTCCTGATTAGATCAGACATGTAAATAAACACATCTGTTTGGCAAGGGCAGAAGCAAAGCCTTAAATAGCAGCATTGCCTAAAAGATACTGCAGAGTTCTTCTAAGGAATTATTACAATTAAGATTTCTCATGACAAGGCAGCCTTCACACAGCTAAGGAAACCAAAACAACACATGGGCTAAGACATCGCTTTTGCAAGCCCACTTGCTTCCTTCTGCATAGATGAAAAGTGCTGTGACCTAAAGAGCCACAGAAAGGCAGCAATTGCATATGACAGTCAAGTAAATCCACGTTCTCAAAACAGGCACTACGGAGAAAATTGCACTCCTTTGAAATAACAAGTCTCTCTAAAGCAGATAAAAAATTGTGGCCAAAAGTCTGCCTTGGAGAGTCCAAGTTGGAGTTATGAATCTGTCTTCCCAATTTTCTCTGTAGTTATTCATAAAACTGAATGTCAATAATAGAGAGAGAGAGATGATAGAGAAGTTAGTTGATTTTTGTTTTAATTTGTGAAGGGATGTCTTTTAATGATTGTCTAGTTTACCTGTCCATGGAGATTATTAGCTGTCTTCACAACTATATTTCTTCAAATGATGCCTCCCTAGTTCTAATGCTTGGAAAATGACAATCCAACCACCATATCACAACCAATAATCCACATTTATATAACATAATTTGCCATCTCTCAAACACTTTTAAACCTCCCCCCTGCCCTTCTTTAATGTTTAGGGTGAGAAGCAGTGCCATCTATAACATAAAGCCAAATTCTCTATCCCTTGGCTGTGCCCACTTTCAGCCAGCAAGGCTTCCAGGCCAGGGTGGACCACTAGTTCATAGAACTAGGCGTTGTCGTCTGGAATTAGAGGCAGACTGCTTTTGAGACACAGCATTGTGCAGTCTGGTACCTGCATTTTTTCACAACAGTCAGTTGCCCTTCTAAAGGCCACTGTCCTTGATGCGCAGATAAAAAGCAAGACTCCCCAGCCAGGCTCCCTAGACCATGTCACCCCAGGCATCTTGTCGACTTTGCATGGGGCTGAGTCATGCTTCTTGTTTACATTCTCTTTCGTTTTACAACGTTCAGATGGTTGCACACACTGTTCCTCTGAAGCCTGAGATCTACCCCCTTATCCATCTGGCAAATCTACACGCCTGAGGCCCAGCATCTTCCCCGGGTAAGGCTTGACTGATACCAAATGGAAATGTTTATCTCTGGCTTTTCAGAGCAAGCAGCAGACGCCATAGGCGGTTTCTTACTTCTGTGGAAGGCCAGGCTGTACTGGCAGTGGTATTCTGTATGTATATTACTCTTCCCCGCTTCCTTGGGCTTTGTATATCGGGTAGTCTTTCAGGTCTGGTTACAATGTCACTCCTCAGGTAGGGCTGTTCAGAAGGCTCAAATTTCTCTGTTTAGTTAAATGTCCCCCAGTCTACATTTCCTTGATGTAAGATTTCATTTGTTGGTCTTTGCACTGTTTCAATTTTCAGGACCTAAAGTATTTTGGCTTTGGAGGCTAGACAACCTGTTCGGATGTAACAGTAAGTTACAACCTAGTACCTGAAGCAGTGTCAGGAGTCTGTAAACTCTCAGCTGCTTGAGAACATGAAGTGAACAACTGACTATTCATGAGAACTGGGGCTATTGTTTTATCATTTTTTTAATTCTTTATTTGACTATTTTATGTGCGTGGGTATTTTGTCTGCATGTATCTATAACACCACATATGTAACTGGTTCGTGGAAAGGTCAGAAAAGGTTAACAGATCCCCTGGGACTGGAGTTATAGACAGTTTAGAGTCACCATGTGGATACTGGGAATCAAGCCTGGATCCTCTGGATGAACAGCTAGTGCTCTTAACCACTGAGCCATCTCTCTAGTCCCTGGTCTCTATCTTTTTAAGTTTATTCCTTGCCAACCAAGTCAGTAAGCCAACATTTTTATTCTTTAATCAATGTTATATTAGTTTGTTTTCAGCTGCCTGGAACCAAATGCCTGACAAGAAGCAGCTTAAGGTGAGGAGGGATTTACTTCGACTCATGGTTTAGGGGGAACAACTTGCATTATGACAGGAAGACATGTCAGTAGAGTGGCAGGTAGGCACATTGCATCTACAGTCAGGAAGCAGAGAGAGATGAAGGCTCCTACCCTTCTCCATTTCCTCTTTTTATTCAGTCCAGGATCACAATCTGTATGATGATGACAGCCACACAGATCTCTCCCTGTCCGTTAATATTCTGGAAACCCTTGCACAGCACACTGAAAGCTGTGTGCCCCAGTAAACTATATGTTCCTCTTACTGTCTAAGAATCTACTTCATTTATGACTTGATTGTCTCAGAAAGCATGGAATGTACTTTCTTAAAAATTTGTTAAGGATCACAGATGTGGATTTGCAAAACATTAAAAATGAAATAAATTCAACAAAATTTCCTTTTAACTAGAAGTAGCTTAGAAATATTGTGCCATGTCAAAAGAAATTACACTGATGAATGGCCAACAGCTAAACAAAAGCCACAACATATTCATCTTGGTTATCGAGCTTGGAAAATGTAAGTCCCAGGTAACTCAAGATAATTCAAGAGCCTTCAGTTTGGTTTTCATTTCTGTGTTATTTTCTACTTGTACTTGCATATATTAAAAATAATCAATTAGTCATCGTCAACATTTATGTACACAGACCATATTAGGCAGTGTGGGGAATAGCAAAAGGAACAGGAGGGAAGCAGATGGCTGCACGTAATATACATAATAAAATACCATGCTCTGCTCTGCCTTACTGAGTTGTATGCATTCAGTCTGGAGCACTGGGTGTTCTTTTACATGGGTGTGGCTCGTTGGCTTGAAGTTCCTTAACAGCAGATTGCCGATGCCAAGCTGGCATTCTCTTTTTTTTCTCTTTTTATTCCTTCTGGGACTCTAACCCATAGGAAGTGTGCCTCACTCATGCCTTAGGCAGCTTTTAGCTAACTCCTTCATATCACCTCTGTCCTTTCTCACCCAATTTGTACACTCACAGATCATGTAGTTACTGAGCACCAACTCTGTGTCAGTTTCTCTGGTAGACCCAAGATGTGGAAAAGAAACCAAGGAAGATAAGATTCTCATCTCTGAGGAGCTGCACTGGAGGTGTAGCATAGGAGTGAGCTATACTGAGGGTGAAGCATAGGGGATAAGGATGGGGTACTGAGGGTGTAGCATGGTGGTGAGGATGGGGAGCTGTATTGAGGGTGTAGCATGGGAGTGAGGATGGGGAGCTGTATTGAGGGTGTAGCATGGGGGTGAGTATGGGGAGTTGTATTGAGGCCATAGGATGGGAGTGAAGATGGGAAGCTGTACTGAGGATAAAGCATGGGGGTGAAAATGGGGGGCTTTACCGCAGTTATAACTGGTGGTGAGAAAGCAGCAAAGAAACAATGGAACAATAGATATGAAATGGTATCTGGTAAAAGGGATATGAAAAGATAGATAACAGGTCAGGGTACAAACTACTGAAGATTAAGTCAACGCCCATGGAGCATGGCATGACAAGAACATTTAAGCAGAAATCTGTCTGTATTAAGAAAACCATCAGAAGATCTAGATGAAAGGATGTCTGAGACAGAGAAAACTAAAAGAGGAAGGTTGCAGTAACGAGCACTGTGAGCTTCTGGAAGATGAGCAGTGGTTAGTTGAGTTGAATGAGGGATGAGTGGCCTAAGATAGCCTGAGGATACACCAGGCTGTGGAGCGTTTAGCCCTGGAATGTTTCCCAAAGGTCCCTCTGGCCTAATGGGAGATCTCCTTGTCATTGCAGAAGGAACGTGAGAACCCAGACACTTTCTTTTTTTAAAGATTACAATGAATGAACACTTTTGCCATCCTCTGCTCCCATAATATGCTGTCTCCCATAGGCTCAAACAGGGACAATGAGTCATGGATTGAAACCTCCACAACTCTAAGCCTATTGAGGCTTTCATGAGGAGATAAACAAATGTTTATTTGCTCCATATAGGACATGAATGACAGATAAAAGTAATGATCCATTCATACAGCTTGGTGAACCAAGGAGTGTAATTAGGGTTACTTACAAGAACATGTTCAGGAAGTTATTTACGGGAACATGGACAACTTACAAATGGCTGAACTTCTAAAGAAAATCTCTCTCTCTCTCTCTCTCTCTCTCTCTCTCTCTCTCTCTCTCTCTCTCTCTCTCCTCTCTCCTCTCTCTGCTCTCTCTGCTCTCTTTGTCCCCCTGTTTTTTTTCTCATTAAAATCATAAAGAGGGCCGGGCGTTGGTGGCGCACACCTTTAATCCCAGCACTCGGGAGGCAGAGCCAGGTGGATCTTTGTGAGTTCAAGGCCGGCCTAGTCTACAGAGCGAGATCTAGGAAAGGCACCAAAACTACACAGAGAAACCCTGTCTTGAAAAACAAACCAAAAACAAACAAACAAAAAAAAATAATAAAGAAATAACCCTGCCTATAAATTTCTGCCTATAAACCCTTAGGGAAGAACAGGCCTCATGAGCCTCTGAAGAGGGCAATGGTTGTGCTATGTCCAGAGAATACACTCCATAACATAAAGAAAAAAAAAACAAACAAACCTTTTTTCATCATTTGATTGATATACATTTCTTATGGTAATAGAAAGCTGGTTAACACAATGGCTTAAATTTTATATTCATATAATAGAACTCTTATGAAGCACTGAGAAAGGGGGTGATATAATCTGACATATTTTAAGAATATATTTCTCTGTTCTCTGCAGCAAATAAAGAGGAGTGTTCCAAACAGAAGCTGAAACCCTTTGGAAGATATTGCAACAGAGCAGGTGGGATGATGTAGGATTAAGGCAGTAACTATGCAGATGTCAAGAAGTGGTCAAACTTTTTATTGTAAACTGAAAGCAGAGTCAGAAATAGGGCTTTCTAATGCTTTAATGGGAGTCACAAGGATTAAAAAATTCAGGATGACTTCTAAGTGATTGCTCTGCAAACAGTAAATAGTGATGCAGTTATAAGATCTGAATGACGAGGGGAGACATTAGAACAGGACTCTCCGGAGCAGATGTTCCATAAACACTAATTTGGTAATTTAAACACAGAAACAAGTACAAATTAATACATCGCAAGCTGTTTATATTTGTGGTAGCGAGTGCACAACCCCAAATTCAAAATCTGTGGCAATTTGGACAATGGCAACAGTAACGAGAGGAAATGTTAGAAGAAAATGACATCCCAAGACAAATCACCTTTAGAAAATACAACTGGAAATTATTTCAGAAAATGAAGTCTTCAGCTTCAAATTTGACAAAATCTGAGAGCTCCTATATTGATTCAACTGGTTCGAGGTTATTTACTGAATAATGGACTATGGGTTTTTGCTTTCAATTTGGGGTTCTGTTTGTTTTTAGGCTCTAGCTAATGTTAAACTTGAGATCTGCCTCAGCTTTTCTTAGTAACACAGATTACAGGTGTACTAAAGTAGCAATTGTTTTAATTCCCTCACCTCTCACTTCGTTAACAGAGGACATTACTGTTTAGCATTAGAATCCCCTACCTCCATGTAATCTTGATTTCAGTGAAGCTAGACTGACAAGTTAAATCATCTTTATTAATTGTCACGATGTTAATCAGCCGAGAACTTCAACTTGACCTCTATGTAGCACTCAGACAAGATGAAGATCAGTTGCTATGATTTCTTAATAACGTAAATATCCATTCCATCATGGCACGCTTTTGAAATTCATCTCAGAGTTTAATAGTGATACCAGCCCCTTAATCAGTAAGGGTTGATTAATATGTCCTTTCTTATATCCACATGGCTCGTTTGCAGTAGGTTAAATCTGTTTCATTTTTTCAAGCTATATGGTTTTGGGGATTTCTGATCCTCTTTCATTTTTGCTTTTACTTCAGCACAAAGTATTAAACCTCGAAAATGTGCATTAATCCACTAGATACTTTACCCACTTAAATCTAAGAATGTTGGTATCTGTGGTGGTTTGAATAAGAATGACTCCCACAGGCTCGTAAATTTAATGCTTAGTCACCTGAGAGTGGAACTCTTTGAAAGGATTAGAAGGATTAGGAGGTGTGGCCATGTTGGAGGAAGTGGGTAACAGGGGGTGGGCTTTGAGATTTCAAAAACCCATGCCATGCCTAGGCTCTCACTCTCTGCTTATGGATCAGGATGTCGCTCTCAGCTACTGCTCCAGCACCTGCCTGCAAGCTGCCATGCTCCCTACCATGATGACAACGGACTAAAATTCTAAACTATAAGAAATCCCCCAGTTAAATGTTTTCTTTTATAAGAGTTGCCTTGGTCATGGTGTCTCTTCAGAGCACTGACTAAGACAGTATCTAATAGACTGTATTTTTATTGGTGACTTCAGAAAGAGCCAAAGATTAAACGCTGGGACCATAGGCATTATTCCTCCTGGCAGACAGCTGTTGAGGATGGGAAGTTGGGGGCATTTTCTTTTTCTGTGTATCACAAATATTTGAAAATTGCAACACTAAACTATTCAGTAAATCCTACCAATTTGTAACAAAAAGTGGTAGAATCATCTTGTAAGATATACCACTCAATTTCACACAATTATAATTGAAAGAATTTTCATTCTTCTATGAAGTTTTTACTCACCAGTTCTGATATTAAAGGGAGTTATGTAGAGAATGATTATAAGTCATGCTATAATATGAGAGTCAAGGAATCCACTTTTCCTCCTTGGACTAAAAAGCAAAATAATGACTGCTTCAAGAAAACACTTCTGTGGCAAGAAACTAGGAACCCTTGAAAGATAGGCAGAGTCATATTTACATCTGGAGTAGTTAACAAGGTCTGCTATGTCTATTCCCAAAATTCTCCTGTCCCATACTGCTGCACACTGTGCCATTTATTTGATTTCATTTTATTTCACCTGAAGTATTTGCTTCCTTTAGGAACTCACCATCTAGTTCATTTGCAATTCACAGGCTGTGGATTTATTTTGTTTATATCAGTTACAATTCCTACCAGATCTGTATTTCCATACTGCTGGGATTGTCTCACCTTCTTTGGATAGTTCCATTTAATAGAGGTCTTGGTACAATGTCATTGACTTGGGTGTTTATGGAAGTGTCTCCTTAGCCTTGTTAAATCTTAGCATGTTTACCTAAAGCTGCCATGAAATCTTATGCACTGTGAAAAGCCAGTGTTCTGAATGTGATAGTAAACACTGAATTCAAGAATGAGGCTGTGTATACCTGGAGGGGAGAGTCTGCTTTTCTTGGTTTACACAGTGGACTCACAGGAGCTGGGGTTTTTGTTTTGTTGCACCACAAACTTTAGTAAACAGGCTTTCCATTCACGTTGTTCTATCAGGTGGTCCCATTCAATATCTGCTCTATCTCTCCCAAGCTAAAACCTGTTTTCTGACTCTGTGCCTCCCACAGCTCCTAGGTCATAAAGCAAGTTCTTATCATGTCTTCTTTATTGGATTCAGCTTTGATCCTGAAAGAGGACTGGGATCTGTGGGTGAAAGCACCATGAGCCCAGCAGGGCCTGTATGGGGTCTCCTTTGCAAACCCATCTCCTTGGACAGCATATTGATTACTTTTCTAGGTACTGTGATGACATACATGACAGAGACAGCTTAGAGGAAGAAAGGTTTTCTTCCAGCTCACAGCTTGAGGTTACAGTCAAAATTGGCAGGGAAAGCATTGCATCACAGGCATGGGGCCACTGGTCACACTATATCCATAGTCAGGAAGGGGGGCAAGAATAACGCTGCCACCCAGCTGGATTTCTCCATTGGATTCCTTCCAGGCCCCTAACCCATGGAATAATACTATCCAACCTCAGCGTGGGTCTTCTTATCTCATTTAACCCACTCAAGAAACTACTTCACTGATGTGTCCAGAGGTTTCCATGTTGATTCCAAATTTCATCAAGCTGACAATCAAGATGCATCATGATTGATAGCTTTCTAGAGGTCATTTCACTTAGTTGTGGAAAGAAGGACATCCACAACAGGAGTGACCAAACTTCTATATGCAACATCAACCACAAATTGTCACCACCTCCTCTAATCAGTGCTTTATGTTGAAATAACAAACCAACATTGATCTGCTGGGCTCACAGTGTCAACTCTATGCCAGTTGGTCTGTATGATAAAAAAGGGTTTTATGCTTATAGATTTTGTCAACTTTTATTTGTTTCTTGGTTTATATTTTTATCCATGGATCATGAAGAGGTTGTCTCTATCTTCTCCAATAGAAACTAGGTCTTGTGTTCATTAGCCTATGTTTTTAAACTGTCTAAAAATAATTTGGTATATTTTAAATCCTATGCTAAGTCTAAGAATGGCTTGTCATTGTTTGAATTCTACATTCATAAAATTGACAATAATAGCTAAAACATGGTTGCCCTTCTCATCTTGTCCCAGATCAGTACCAGGAGTATTTTAAGAACTAGAAAGATGGTATGGGGTTGACCTAAATGAAAATTGGTCATAGTTTTCAAATTCTGATTTATTTATTACTAGAATGCTAAATTTAGGTGTAGATCAATTTAATGCATTCTGTGTTTTAATATAAATTTCACTCCTGTATAATCTTGGGATTTTCTCTGGCTAAAAATTAATTTTACAGTGTTTTTAGACAATTTCCTGTTGATCTTTAATAAAACTGAGGACAATATTTTAAGTTCAGCTTTTCCATTGAAATTTTAATTTGAACTCTTTGTATGCTTGTCTATCTAAAACTTTGACAGTTACATATGTGTGCCTATTTTTGTCACATTAAATATCTGAAATATCTTTTTTGTGTTTAGAAATTAATGTTCAAAAGGATATAAAACCTATAGAAATATATTACAGAGAGACAAATTTATAGACGTATGCATACTATTCCTATATAACTGGACCAGGAAGATGACTCAACATGCAAAAGCTCTTGTCACACAAGCCCAATGACCTAAGTTCAATCCTCAGAACACACATAAGTGTAGGAAAAAAAAAGAATCAATTGCACAATGCTGTCCTCCACACATGGGCAATTACACAGATATCCATACATGCATAGCTCATGCCTTCAAACATCATCATCATCATCATCATCATCATCATCATGTAAATGATAATATGACCAACAAGATATTGAACAAATATAGCTTGCTCCAAATCAGATAGTAGCATTAGGTACTAAATGCACATTCCCTTCATATTCTCCTGGAATAAGTAACATGTCATGGTTAAACTATTATTTGTTACACAACTATCAGCTGAAATGAAGTTAAATATGGTGTCTTAGTTACTGTCTAGTGCTATAGAGGTACACCATTACCAAAGCAATACTTATAAAGAAAGCATTTTATTGGTGACTTGCTTACAGCTTGAGCATTAGTTAGGCAGGAAGAGGAGAGACATGACACTAGATCAGTAGTTGGAAGCTTAACATCCTGATCTGCAGGCAGCAGGCAGTCTCCAACAAGACCACACCTCCTCCAACAAGGTCACACCTCCTAGTCCTTCCCAAACAGTTCCACTAGCTGAGGATCAAGCATTCAAACATAGGAACATATGGGGACCACAGTCATTCAAACCACCACACATGAGTAGTGTTTTCTTATAAAGATCTTTTTAATAAACAAAACACTGATTGTACCAAAAAAGAAAAGTGAGAATGTAAATACTAGTGCAGAAGATTATATGAAAAGTAATTTTCAAATATGAGCTACTATGTCCAAAGTATTGAATTGGAATAAATACATTTATTTTTCCTTACAATATGAATAGGTTCAGAGACATGAAGCAGTTTGAAAATGCAGTCAAAGGTCCTCTGCATCGATGTCCTGTTACTTCCCAAACCCAGGGGATTTTTGCCACATTTTCTACATAGAAATCATCATTTAAACTCAAATTAATTGTTATAGCACTTAAAGGGATATGAAAAGCATAGTCTAGAATCCTCTCTAACAAGGAACTGTTCTTCCAAGGACAGATGAACCAGAGTGAGCTATTCTCCAAATAACAACGAGACTGTTTTCTCAAGGGTTTTATGAAAGAATTATATGAGGGAGCCATTTTTTCTATATAAGTAGAGAGTTTAAAGAGCTGAAGGCCATATTTTTAATGAGATATGGCTAGAAATTAGGGTCTGTTTATTTCTGCGTGTTTCTGTACTGTGGGAGGCAACTATGCTGCACACTGTACCACCAATGCCTTAGCATCTTAGCTTTTCTGTATCCTGATTTAAATAGCAAATATAACAAGTCAAAATGCTAAGTGTAATGTTAACCAAATGCAGCTGTGTGTCTAAAATTTACCACTCTTTTTATTTTTCCAATGAACATATAAACTATGTACAAGGCAAAAAACTCAAACTAATTTTAGTGCATTTAAAAAGAACATATTGGGTCAATTTTGACATCTATTCCTAAGGGAAAATCTCATTAAAATATGAATATAGTTATCAATCATTACTCTCCTACATAGTCTAACACTTAAACATTGTACATATAAGCACTAAAGGTAAATATGGCCAATAATGCCAAAAATGATAACCATGTTTCCAACAAATGATGCAAACACAATTGATTCACTCTTAATCAGACAGACACTACAATTAAATAAGAAAATGAAATATGATAACACAGAAAGAAGTATAAAGACATTTAAAAGTATATACTTGCTAAAATAATAAGTGGAACAGGAGTTGTTGGAATAGGAAAAAAATTAAGCTCACCACTTAAGAATCTATTGGAAAGAGAAAGTGATCATTAAATTGAATAACTAAACCAAATATTGATTTATCTACAAAATCAGAACATTTTAAACAAGAATATTTCACATGCAATAAGACAAGGAAACAGAAAAAGTACATGGATCTACTTCATAGGAAATTTAATGTACCTGCCTCTCTGAAGAAATTTAGCAGACTTTACTTGGAAGTTATGAACAAAAGAAATATAAAGAAATAAAATATTGATTTGGGAAAGCCTTTTATATATAAAGACAAATTCTTTCTTACATTAAGCTATAAATTTATTTCAATTTTAGTAAGAATATAAATATTTTTGGTGAATTAATAAAAATTATCTTAAAGTTCTGGGGATATCCAAGAAAAAGGAATAATGAGAGAGAACTGATATTTCTGATTTTAAAAGATCATCAAAATTTATCATCATTAAGAAAATATGGAGCCTTCAATATGGATAGTAACACAAATACATATAAAACCCATCCAAGATAAAGATGGCTTTCCAAGTTCACACTAGAGAGAGGAATAATAAATCAAGTTGGTAAGCAATATAGGAAGAAAGCAATTAGATTACTGGCTCATCCACACCCTAAAATAATTGTAAATACATACAATATTAAATGTATGGCCTGGAGAGGTGGCCTGACTATCACTCGCTGTTCTTGCAGAAGGGACCCAAGTTAGGTTCCCAGCCCATCTTGGGCAGTTCACAATCGCCTGTAACTCCCATTCCAGGGGGATCCAACTCCTCTGGGAGGACCTGAACTCGTATGAGCACATACGTGTACAAACACACCCCCCACACACAGAGACACAATTAAAAATCATAAATCTTTAAATTTAAAAGTAAGGCCAAGTGTTATAGATGTACAGAGGTGCATGTGTACTTCTTAAAACACATTGTACAATTCCATATATTGTGAAATATATTATAGAAACAAAATTGTAAATATGTGATAATAAAATTATTTGTGACTGCTAACCTTGGTTGAATATACATTAGCACTGTCATTGTAATAGATGTCTAATATATATATTTAGATGTATGTAAAGTAAAACAGTGTGTTAGTCAGGGTTGTGTAAAGGAACAGAATTAACAGAATGGAATGGATAGCTATATAGAATTTATTAGAGTGGCTTATAAGTTGTAGTCTGAATTATCCAAGAATGGCTGTATCACAACAGAAAGGCCAAAAATCCAGTAGTTGTTCAGTGCATCAAACTGGATATGTCAGTGGTCCCAGTTTGGTGCGGGAGTCCCAAGGAATTCTTAAGACCTTCTGGTCTTCAGCCTACCTACCGTGGGATCCCTAAGAACTGGGTTCCAATACCAGTGACTAACATGAGTACATCTCAAATCAACTACACCCCAAGCAGCTACAGTTAACAGATACCTGTTAGAGCTTTTCTTGTCTGGATCCTTTAAGGGGGAAAAATCCTCCTTAAAACCTGGGCCACACCTTCTTGTGGTAGCCCTCATGAAAGAACATGGAAGAAGGATGTTTTTGCTTTTCACCTACTTGCCCTCACCCTAACTGACAGATTCATCTACCCTGTTGCTGAGGCATTCCTTCACTGGTATTAATACTTAGTTTATTGAGCCCTCACTCACACACTATTTTACTTCACGCACATCTAAAATACATATTAGACATCTAATAAAAGGATAATGCTAATGCATATACAAATAAACAAATACATTTATTGTACAATCTCATTTTGAGTAAAATCAATAAATTTGTTTAGATAATGGCATATCATATGTAATATATAATAATACATACTTTCAATTGTATTATTAACTAGATCAGCATATACTAAACATGCTATAATTAATTAGTTATATAAAAACAATTATTTATAACTCAGGCACTCTACCAGCCAAATTTATGTCAAGCAATTTAACATAGCTCTTTCATTCTGACCAGTACTACCCAGTGATTTCATAATCATTGTAGTTTGCAAAAGTCAGTCTCAGTTTGGTTTAATGACTTCCCCTCATCTTCTGGACCTCAGTTTCCCAGGTCATGTGAATTCCTGCCTTCTGCTGGCAGAAGCTTCCCACTTGCCTATAGCGGGGCAGATATGAGGAGGATCTGAAATCCAGATCCCAGTGATGTCCAGGTCATCCTCATTCACCAGGAGATTGGACGGTAGTGAGATTCACACTTGGCTGCAGACAGCAATTTAGGAGGACAACACCACAAAGACCCATCAACTCTTACTGGTTTTTCCCTCGCTCTGCCAGCTTGTACATCAGTTGCTTCTCAAAGTCATGATATCTGTGAACCTGTGTTTAGCCCACTGATATAAGGAAATTCTCAATATATCATTTTCTTAGACCAGGTGATACCTTAGCAACCAGGATGTTGGAGGTCCCCCTCACAGCTCCACAAACCAAGTGGCATCTCCCTTGCTTTGCCAATACAGGGTGCTGTGAGGTACAGGCCCAAATGTTCAGAAGCCCAGCTGCTACTTTTGAACCACACCCAGCAGAGATCATGTCAATCTCCTTTTCTTAGATATTCGCATGTTCCCTAGGGGTCTCTTACATGTTTTTACTCCTTTCCTCTTTGGTACTCAGCTCAGGTGCCTGAAGAACACCTGAGTGCCATGTTGTTTCTCATCACCTCTTGTTCATCTAAAACCTGATTCCTTTCTCCGTTCAACGTGGACCACAGTCCTAAAGGCATGGGAACAGAAGTGGCAAATGGGCTCCTCTGATCTTTAACTCAGCAGACATGCTTGACTCTAGCATCCTTTACTTACTTAATGAGAACCCATGTCATGCCATGTAAATTTGTGATGGTCGTAAAACATAGATGCTATCGGAAATTGCAAGTATTAGGCCATAGCATTACTGTTGTGTATTTCATCTATTTGTATTTATACAGGCATACAAGTGATGGCAGAAGTTTGCCTGGAGACAATTCATGTCTGAATGTTAACAGAGATTAAGGATGTCAAGTATCCCATACTCGCCCAATATTTATTCCATTTGCTTTGAAGTGCGATTCCCTCCTCCAAAACTTTCACTGCTATGCAGGCATTCTGATTCACCTGGGTGACAACTGATGTTCCAAGAGGGTCAAAAAAAGATTATTCTATTGTATAGGTTTGCCTCATTCACAAATGTATCTTAAGTCCAGATTTGAAAAACGCTGGGGAAAAAGAACAGACTGAATCAGAATTAGTACAATTACATGTTTCATTTAACAAAATGGAAAGAACCAGAACAGTAAAGTCCTTGCAGTATTCCCAAATATGAAGCCCATCAGACCCTGAGTAGGGTTACAGGGTCCTTTCGCTTTTCACCATGAGCTACCATCAAAAGCCTCTTTATATAAGGCAACACAAATTACACACACATTCCCAATGTAGAAGAATGGAGAAGTGGAATCATTTTTATAAATGCTTATCACTTCAGAATGTTCCTAGGCATACCTTTCCTTTAAGTTGATTGTGTTTGATCAGAGCAGTTCGCTGATTATAAATCTTATTTCCCTGGAAATGAAGGAAAAAAATGGTGATTGACTCTTCATATTGGCCACAAATCCAAAGCCACAAATACTATAGGCAGTTATATTAGATGAACAACAACAGTAAGATAAACCAATCATAACTCAGCAATCTTCAGACTGCAGAGTGCTGATTTAGCACATAGAACTTTCCTGTTATGTTTCAAGAATCATCATATTTTCTATCTGAATAATTTGATGTCTTGCAGGAAATATACCAAGACTGCATCTCAGAATACCCAACGATGCTAGGAACTAGCTCAATCGTTTACAGTTTCAAACCTTTAACCTCAAGTTTCCCAAAGGACCTTGCTTATAAGAAAAATAAATGGAAAGTTCTTAGGGCTCTAACTTTCAGAGACTTTGAACTCAAGTAGTTAGAAAACTTTAGTCTATAAACAACTAGTATCAGGAATATGTTCTTACATTAGAAGACCCCAAGTTACATGAGAAGTTTAAGATCACACTCCTGTACCCCCAATCCACCCTGCGTTGACCTAACTGCCAAGGTATAAATGGCAAACTTTAATGTAAAGCAGCTACAAAATTATTCCTTTTCTTTTATAAAGAGATTAATCTAGTTCCTTATATATCGGGGAGTATGATGGTTAATAATGATCATCAACTTGAAGAATTTAAAATCACCTAGGAGACGAATCTCTGGGCATGTTTTGGAGGGAGTTTCTCCATGAAGTTAACTGAGTTGAGGAGATACGTTCTAACCGTAGATGGCACTATGCCAAGAGTTCTGGACTGACTACAAAGGAGAAGGAATGGCAGGCTGAGCATAAGCACTCATCACTCTCCGCTTCTTGACAGTGGATGCAATGTGACCAAAAGCCTCATCCTGCTGCCAAGGTGCCTTCCCTATCATGATGAACTGTACACTTCAAACTGCGAGCCCAAACAAACTCTTCCTTCCTTTAACTGATTTGGTCCAGTATTTTGTCGGAGCATTTTAAAGAGTTTTTATTTCAATTAATGTCTACGACTCACATAGCATGACAAACCTCGTGTGTTTATCAGTCATAATAATTTCATCTGTCATGTTGCATTTAAACAAAACATCTTTGATTAAATCTCTTTCATCCTGGCAAGGCTTGAGACCACAAGTGGATAAATAGCATTTTTGGATGCTTTGAAGAAAATGGGTTTTAAAGCAAGCAACTACATATTTACAAAGTATTTCAAGTTTGGAAAGTGCTGCTTGAAGGCTGGGAACCCAGAACAGACCCACAAACAAGGCACAACTAAATCGTAAGACTGGTAATTCTCTACCATTGGAAGGTAAGCTACGTGAGGCCACCCAGCAATACTGTGAATTCAACAAAAATTCTACAACAGCACTCACTTGGGACATAAGAAAGTTGCTGCTGGTATGGCCAGCGCCACCTTAGTTACCAGTGGGAGCTGAAAAATGGGACTTTGTTGGGAGAGCACACATCTTTGCAGCCTATGTTTTAGACATAATTGCACGTTATTCCTCATTAGTTTCCTCTACTTACCTGAAAACAAGCTGTTCACAATGGCAGGTGCGTGACTTGATTCCCAAACCATAGGAGACTGGGAAACAGTGGATTCGTGGTGGGGTTGTTTCATTTGTTTGTTTTTAGCTTCTCAGCCTCTGCAGGACAAGGAAGCTAATCAAAGAAAGATAGAAGGAAGAGGCTTAAGACAGAAAAATTAACCAACCCAGGATAGACTGGAGTTGGTGTTACTGTTCTGTACATAAGGACGTGAGGTTCCAGCATTCTATGGGACTTGTACAATATAAGATATTGACTAAATTGAGCAACTACAAACAGAACATAGAAGTTACAATGCCAATCCAGGACCTAGCTGAATGTAATATTCGGAAAAGAAACAATTGATCACACCCCATTAGGGGAATTATCACATCCTAGCATCTATTTGCTCATCCATCAGTCTATTATTTTTCAAAGAGAAGGTCAGCTCAGGAGAATCTGAGTATACAGTAATCCTTCTCAATGAATGTAAAGCAGTTGGCAGAATGTAAGGAAAAATGAAGCAATCTTACAAATTTCAAGATTTTGTCTTTCTTTAAAATCTAGAGCTTTCAAACAGGAAAAGGCAATTGAAAAAGCAAAACTAATGGTCTTCTTTTTTATCCCCAATCCCTTCCCCTCCCCCTAAAAAAATCATTCCAAAGATTTATAAAATGTCAAAGAAAAAAGAAAAACTTATTAATGTTATCTGAATCAAATTAAGAATTGCTATCTGAGCCAAGCATAATACATGAAAGTAATTTAAATAAATACCAATGTAATTATCTATTAGGCAGATACTGACCTGACAGATTTCACCATGGAGCTACCTAATAGAATTTGCCTTCCTTATTATCAGCTTCCCACTCTATCTCCTTTTTTTGGTAATTGGTTCTTTTTATTGAAAAAAATGTGAATTGTTTTCTAGGTCTTCACATGTGGATCTTAACTTAATCAACTGGCATTTTAAGCTAACTTTGAGCATTGTCAGTCTCTTCCAAGACTTCCTACCACCAACACACAGTAGTTCTACTATCCTCTCTCTTATCTCCAAAGCAGCACTCAGTACTAATTTTTGCAGCTACCTCTTTAAGGAGAAGCATTTTGGAAGAAGTCTCCCTAGAACATTTAGAATAAATCTTCCATGACTTTCTTTTAAGCAAGAAAGAAAAAAATCCATTTAAGACAATGCTTTAGGGCACAATGTTACCAGGCTTCAAGATTCAAACTTTTCATTTACTAGAGAAGAAGTTAGCCTCAGGGGAATGCTTAATCAGTCCACCTGGGAAGGAAAATGAAGAAGCCACTTTGGGTAAGTGGTGTCAAACTCACAGCAGAGAAGCCTACCCTGCTAAGCTCTGCCTCTCTACTACATAGGGGAGGGTTCTCAATGCTTCTCTTAGGAAATAGATGGTTAGGAAGAACAGAGAATGGTGAGGTTGTACCTACTCAATCTCGTAGGCATCAGACATGGCAGATGCTTCATGTGAATTATCTCTCCATCTTCAGAATATCACTGATGACAAAACACTTGACAGAAACAGCATTAGGCAGGGAGAGTTTGTTTTGCCAGTGTTTTCTAGAAGTTTCTGTCAATGATGGTGGTAAAAGTGTGGTCAGAGACTACCTCACCTGGTGGCTGATGAGGAAACAGAAAGAGTGGCCAGAATCAGAGATGGACAGAACTTTAAAAGGCCTACTGTTACTGGCCTACTTCTGCCAGGGGACCGACCACCTCAAGAATCCATGGCCTTCAAAATAGGATCACCCACAAACTGGGGGTACAAGCCATCAAAACATTAACCTATGGGGATATTTATATTCAAGTCATGACAATTCCTATAAGCATTATTAATTCCATGTCACAGAAAAGCAAGACTCGTGGGAGATAAAGGAATGTTCGGTAGCATACATCTTTAAAGAGAAGGTGCAAGACGCAGTCCTAGGCTAACGAGTCCCCAAGTTTGCATGTCACCTCTCACAACATAGCAACGAGAAGCACATTAACTCCAGCACAGGCCACATTTGACTTAATGCATCTACGCCAATAGAGATAGTCTGAGGCAAGCAATAGAGATTGACGCAGGAGCCAAAAACGGCCACCGTGTAAAAATGCAGCGCCACAGAACAAACTCCGCAATCTTGCTGGGTGTCTATAACAATCAATGGAAAGGTTATTCAAGTTCAGTAAACTTGTCTCTAGCAAAACACAGAGAAATTTGTTCTATTTACGGGACATGGAAAGACAGCAAAGATTCCTGTTCCCTCCTTTTCAGAACTATCACGAGTTAAAATGTTCCTCCTCAGAGAATTAATAGATGCATCTAAAAAGAGATACATATCTATGACTAAAGAGGTTACAGTTGCAGTGATGGTCAATTCCTCTCCAGACTTCTATGCATAATTGATATTTTTTCTTATACACAGAACACTGTTTCTAAAAAGTGCCTTCATACTAAAATCTGCAGATAATAGCAAATCCTATATAGACTGCATATTTCCTGTATATACACACTTCCCATAAAGTTTAAATCCTAAATTAGGTTCAATTACTAAAAAAAAAAGATAATGAACTAATGGATGCTCTGTAATAAAAGATATGTGAATATAGTCTCTCTGTGTGTTTCTCTCTCATGAAATAGCTTACTAAATGTACTCATCCTTCTGTTTCTGATGTGAGATAATACTAAGCTCACACTATAAGATGAAGAGATATGAAAGTCACAGACACAGTGATGTAACATTAGACTGCTGTTGACCTCCTGACATGGTGTCAGAAGTCTCTGAACTGTGATGATGTAATCAGATTGTGCCATATTTTCAACTCCCTTGGACTAGGGAAATTGCATCTCTTAGGTTGGACTGCTCATCCTTCATCATTTTCCACATACGCTTGATAGTGTTCCCTGTTGTCTCTGTTGCTCCATTTCATACATTTTTAAACATAGTATGCTTTCATTATTCTTGAAGTATAAGATCACTTCATTTGCAGAGTGAAGGTACATTTTTTTATTTTGCTGGGGTTTTTTTAATGGTGAGGTATTTTGAACAGTAGACTTTTATTCTTTCATTTTGTTGCACATTATTTCCTTTCTACCATTCCCCCAAACGTCTGCCAGTTACTGTAACTCACACCTTCAAAATCAGATGTGACATGTGAAGTATTGTAACTGAATTGCGTGAGGAGAAATACTCAGGACTGTGATTATTCTTCATCTAGGTCCTCAAAATAAACATTCCACTTTTCTCCTGCCACATCACATTAGAAATTAATTTTGCTTCCAAGCAATGCTCACCTTAATTTTCTTCTAGTTCACTACTCTAACAGGTTATCTTGGCTGAGACACAGATGTGCTAGCACCAGTTTCTCTAGAGAAATTCCCACGCTGCAACCACATACAATCACCTTTGCTGTCAGGATTGTTAAACAGTTTCTAGCCAGATCAACTGATTTTCCTGGGGATTATGAGTCCCATAAGAAAGAATTTCTGACATACTAGGGTAAGATGTGGTTTGGAAATAGATAGCTAGACTAATGCAATAACCCTGAAAAAAAATACATTTCCATCAAAAGCAATAAGAAAAGGGAAGAGTACTTCTGAATACAGATACTCTCTTTGAAGTCACTTTTGCTATATAGACAGCTCTTACCACTATCAAAAACCAGTTATTCTCCACCCCAGTCTTCCATTTTCCTCTGATACAGACCCGACTTCAGTTTTATTCTGTGTATTTTGGGTGGTCTACCCATGCAGGCCATACCAACTAAGCTAATGAGAAAGCCAGTATGAAATCAGAAGAGAACAAAGAAAATTCAGGTTATTGGCTTAGTCACACCTTTACTCATGCCAGGATTTTACCAACCAATGTGATCCCTCTAGTTTCAGCTCTTATCAGATCCCTCCTCCAAACCTTTATTTCTCCTAGGGCTTGTGAACTCTTCCTGTGACTCATGTTCAAGTATGGTAACACCTCCCAGTCACGGGAGCCTTAACTTTGCTTATTTGCTATCTTATCACACATGTCCTAATTAGCAATTTTGTTTGCCCAGAGTTGCTCCAGTGTAACTCAGAATCTCTTGGTGATGTAGACCCTGGTATTAGAAGTAGTCTCAAGGAACAACCTGGGTTGAATTTCACAAGTATTATCTTATAGCACACAAGTGATTTCCCTAGCTAGTGGTATGGGAGTTAATACACAATGGGTAACAAAAGTTTGTGCCTTAGACTAGCAGGTAATTCTTCAGTAACAGGGTCCTGATGGGGAGGTTACAGGGTCCTGATTGGAGATGGCAGGGCATGGAAAAGATAGACAAGATAGAAATAGAGAAGATTAAAAAATGGGTTTGGGAGATCCTGCATAAATTTTGTTTTAAGCCAAGCAAACTGGGTATGAAGTATACTATCTTAGATACTATTTACAGGAGGAAATTGGCCAAGATCGGTAGAGAACTAAGTCACACAATGTTGGTAAAGAGAATACAGGATACCAAGATACAGCTGCCCTAGGACTGATAACCACAGCCCAGAGGAAGAGTCGAGTCTCCAGAAGGAGCAACTTGGACTCTTCCAAGGCATTGGCTCCAGCATCAGACTGGTCTTTCCAAGTCTGTCCCTCCATAAAGACACAGAACCAAAGTTTTAAGTCAGTCTGACTCCCAACAGCTTTGCAAGACAGTGTGTCTGTATCATTCAATCATTAAAGTGATGAAGATTATATCAGACTGCTTCTCACTGTATTAATGAGTTAAGAAAAATATAATTTTAGGCTTCATGGCTTCAACTTTCAACTCAAAGAACAGAGACCTAATCAGCTGTAAGTGTAAGTCTTGACTTATATAATTGAAAGACAAGCACAGCTGGTAATCAAGTTTCAACTCCAGTAAATACACAAATGTGGTGTGCTGTGGTTAGCCAAGTAAGAGTTAAGACCAGTAGCCCATCTCTGACCAAGAGCAACTTGGGGCAGAAAGGACTTATTTGGCTTATGTTTCCCCATCATAACATCATTCAGAGAAGTTAGGACAGTAATTCAAAGTAGAAAGTGAAACAGAGGCTAAAGAGAAATGCCCTTACTGGTTTGCTCTCAGTTTGCTTGGCTTGCTTTTATATATAACCTACAATCACAGGTTCAGGTGTGACACCACCTCTCAATGGGCTAGGCTCTCCCACATCAATAACTAGTCAAGAAAATGTCTCACAATGGTTGGGGATTTAGCTCAGTGGTAGAGTGCTTGCCTAGCAAGCACAAGGCCCTGGGTTCGGTCCTCTGCTCTGGAAAAAAAAAGAAAGAAAGAAAATGTCTCACAAACACTCATACAGGCCAATATGATGGAAGCATTATCTCAACTGAGGTTCCATCTTCACAGATGACTCTAGCTTGTGTCAACTTGACAAAAAAATTAATTAGCGCAGGCTCTAGCTGTTTACATTGGAGATGATGTGGCACTAGTTGTTAAGAGTAGAATTATGAGACTGGGCAACGCAACCCAGTATGAAGAATAGGGTCCTCAAAGCAGGTAACAGAGTCAGAGACAGGCCCTTCTCCACAAGAAGAGAGTCCCACGAGAAGACTAATCTATATGATTGTCACATATATGCAGAGGGCCCAGGTCAGTCCTATGTAAACTCCCTGGTTGCCAGTTCAGTCTCTGTGAGCTCCTATGAGCCCAGATTTGTTGATTCTGTGGGTTTTCTTGTGATGTCCTTGGCCCCTATGGCGTCTACAATCCTTCCTCCTACTCTTCAGCAGGATTCCCCAAGATCTTTTTAATATTTGGCTGTGGGTTTCTGCATCTGTTTCCATCAGTTGCTTGGTGAAGCCTCTCTGAGGACAGTTGGGTTAGGCACCAATCTATGTGCATAGCAGAATATCATTAGGAATCATTTCATTGACTTGTTTTTTTCCTCTTCATCTCCTGTTTGGTTCTATCCTAGGTCTCTGGGCCATCCAGCCTCTGGGTCCTGATACTCGAGGCAGTGTCAGGGGTGGGATCACTTTTGCAGCATGGGTCTCAGGCTGGACCAGGAATTGATTGGCCACTACTATTATCTCTGTGCCACCCTTACCCCAGCATATCCCATAGGCAGGACAGACTGTAGGTCGAAGCATATATGTATGGGTTGATGTCCCTTATGGCAATTTGATATGCCTTGTGCTGTTGATAGTCATGGGAGGCCTGCCCTTTGCTGAATAGAAATGGAGGAGTAGATGAGAGGCAGAGGGAAGACAGGGTGGGGGCTGGAAGAAGAGGGGGGAGGGGAACCTGCAGTCTGGATTAAAATAAATAAATACTTTTAAAAATGAAACAAAATAAAAATAAATTCTATGACTTCTTCATCCATTATTATCTAAAAAATTAAAAACAAACGAACGAACAAACAGTAAATCCTGTTGGCAGAGGTGTGTGTGAGCCTGCTCCAAAGTTGTGAGCTTGGGAGAACTGTCCCCATTACTCATCTGTCATGTGGCAGCGTGGGCAGAGGAGAGATGTCCTCCTCTCCTGCCCGTCCTGCCCATCAGTGCCTGAGGCTGGTAGAAGAGCTGACCTTGAGGTTAGAAGAATGGGCAAGCTGCCTCTGCCTGCCACCAGTTGCAACACTCGGGAGAGCAGGCCCTGAACCTTTCATGGGCAGCACAATAGAGCCAATCCCATTTTCTGAAGTGTGCATGAGCTAGCCTCAATATTGTGAGCATGGGAGAACCGCCTCCATTAATCCCCTGTCATGTGGTGGCATGGGCAGGAGAGAGAGGTCTCCAATGCCACCTGTTCCACCTGAGGCCGGTGGAAGAGTTGGCCCTGAAATCATAAAAGCAGAAAAGCTAGCCCTGCCCCTCATCTGTGGCAGCACTCAGGAGAGTGAATCCTATGCCATGCCTTGGCAACACAGTAGAACTGGCTCTGAAGGTATAGATGTGGGAGATCCTACCCTGGAAACATGAAAGCAAGAGAACTGGCCCCACCCCTTCCTCATCTCTGCAAAGGGTGAACAGGCCAAGGCAATGTAGGAGAGCTCACGCTGGTGATGAGGACAAGGGAGAGCTGGCAGGCTGACCAACACAGAAACTACACAGGCCCAGAAACTACCAGGGTTATGGGTTGGCCCACCCCATCTGTGATCTGCTGCAGCATGTGAAGGGACCAGTCCTGCAGACCCAAAGCTGCAGGATCTCCACAACACAGGGCAATAGCAGGATAACCAAGAGGAGCTCCAGTGAGGGTCCAGCATCAATAGTGTAGCAGAAACCAGAGGCCTTAAACCAGACCAATGACTGTTTGTAAAGAACATTTGCAAGTGTAGATATATGGACAAAAGGGTTTACTGTGGGACTCACTGTATCACACTACAATTTCCATGATGAGTTTCCCCCACACACACACACACCTTTTTTTAATTTTCTTTTTTTTGTTTTTTCTCTTTAATAATTTCTGGAAGGGGGTTATTGCAAGGGCAGAGAGCAGATACACAGGGACAGGAAATGAATGAAATAGAGATGCATGATGTGAAAGACACAAAGAATAAATAAAAAAAAGTTAAAAGAGTAGACCTATGAAACTTGAGATGAAGAGCTTAATTTAAATTTGCAAATTCTTTTATAACTTCCTTATAGGTGAAACAACTTCTCTAGCCTGTTGGCAAAAAAAAAAAAAAAAAGACTTTCAGTTTCTTCATCAATATTGCTTTATGGAGGACATTCTCATTCTTCCCGAGAGTGACCCCAACCAGCATTTATTGATTTCAAGCCAGAAGGGGAATTTCAAAGTATTCTTCAAGTATAGATAGGGCCTATAACATATAAGTGACAGGAACTTGACTATTTTCATCAGTAAATGGGGTAGACAAAATGTGTTTAGAAAAAGATCTTAAGAAGGTTAAACTAAGGATATTAAAATTGAGTTCAGTTCAAGAGGAATTTATCGAAATCTAGTTCCTGGGATAGGCTCCAACAAATTTGCTGGAATCTGGGCTCACCTGTGACCTACAGTATAAGGCTGTGATCCCTGTACTTCTCTGGCCCAAAGAGGAAAATTCCAGAGACAAGTGGGGTATTAGAGTAGATTGACAGAGTGAGTCTTCCTGCAGGAGGGACTGAACAGCATTTCCTTCCACAATGAAAAAAAAAAACCAAAAAACATTTTGGTGGTAGTAAGTGCTGCATCCCTGAAAAATTCACTGTGTTTATCACCTCTGGGCGAAAGATGTGGTTGGGCCTTCTAATCTCAATGAAAATAATGGTGATCTTTCACTGCAGGTGGTAGTGTTTAGGTTCAGGGAAGGGGTCAATGAAATTGCCACAATAAATGATACATAGAATGACAATGCAAGAATTTTGATCCATGTTGTTTTATTCTTGTGGCTGACATTTTTTTAAGGACCTTAGGAATAAAATAGATTCTCAGTCATCTAAGGTGTTATTTGTTTTATTAGTATACTTATTCGTCCACTGATGGGTAATAACCCAAATCAATGTGTTACTGGGAATATGTGACTTTTTAACCTACTTTTTACAAGCCAGAGCTTTTTGAAATGGAAGCCATTTCTTTCTGGTGCTGTGCTTCTGTGGCTGATTTTTTTAGGGGGTGTTTGTTTGTTTGTTTGTTTGTTTTTAAGCATGGGCACAAGCATACTTTGTATGTTGTTCTCCAAGAGAATTCATTGTCATTTAGCAGAGTGATAAAGAATCAAGAAGATGAAATCTCAAAGTAGCTTGAACTTGCATACCCCCAATTGCTAAGGATATTCAGCATTTTAAATACATTTCTTAGACATTTTTAATTTTTCTTTTGAGAACATTCTGTTTAGAACCATGGTCCATTTCTAAATTGGGCTATTTGCTTTCCCGATTCTTTGTGTTTTGAGTTCTTTGTATATTTTGTATATCAATACCTTTTCAGATGTATAAACTGGAAAAGCGTCTGCCACACTCTATGGGCTTCCTCTTCACCTGCCTTTGCTGTGCAGAAACTTTTCAGTTTTATGAAGTCCCATTTGTCAATTGTTGGCCTTAATTTCTGAGTGCATAGAGTTCTATCCAGAAAGTCTTTTCCTACATCTATGCCTTGTAAGGTACTACCTTGTTTCCTCCTAAAAGTTTCAGCATTTCAGATTTACACTAATGTAGTGGGTAGCTGTTCCAGCTTTGACCTTGAAACACTGCCCCTAGTGAGGCAGCAAGTAACTGCCACATCTGCCTATGACCTGCCCCTGAGGTGTGGCTAAGAGGAGACCCCTTAAGACCCAAGTTGTATACATGTAAGCTCTCTTATCTCCTCATGGTCCTGGAGGCTAGATTTGCAGACCAAGTTAGAGTTCCCCAGAGAACTACGCTGGACTGTACCTCATCTCTCCCAAATCCTGTAATCGACCCCTTATTGGTTGTAAGTTACCCTTGAAATAAACTTCTTTTAATTACCAGATAAACTATATGGAATTGCCTTGTTAATTATAGCAACATCTGGTCCAATGTGGGGCTTGAACCCATGACCCTGAGATTAAGAGTCTCATGCTCTACTGACTGAGTTAGCTGGACTGTACCTCATCTCTCCTGGATCCTGTAATTGACCCTTTATTGGTTGTAAGTTACCCCTGAAATAAACCTCCTTTAATTACTAGATAAACTACGTGGAATTGCCTCGTTAATTATAGCAATACACTAAGGCTTTTGTTCTACTTTTAATTGATTCTTGTCATGGTGACAGAGGTCTAATTTTATTCTTCTACATGTGGATACTCAGCTTTCCCAGCAGCATTTGTTGAAGGTTGTATCTTTTCTCCAGTGTGTATTTTATAATCTTTGTCAAATATCAGTTAACTATAGCTTCATATGGTTATATTTCTTTTTTGTACAACTGTTCTACATGTCTGGTTTTGTGCCAGAAAATATGCTGTTTTTATTTTTATAACTTTGTAATATGGCTTGATACATGGAATGGTAATCTCTCCAGAATTAATCTTTTTGCTCAGAATTATTTTGGCTCTCTGGTAGTCTTTCATGATTCCATATGAATTTCAGGATGTTTTTGTTCATTTCTAAGAAATGGGGACTTTGATTTGAATTGTATTGACTCTATGTAAATTACCTTTGATAGGATAGTTATTAATATAACTTCACAATATTAATTGTACCAGTTCATGAGCGTGGGAGGTTATTCCAATGTGGATGGAGAAAATCTTACAGAGTACTCACCCTAAACAGATGAAACTATAGGCAAGTAATGGCTGGTGACAGAAAGAAAAAGACAGAGAGAGAGAGAGAGAGAGAGAGAGAGAGAGAGAGAGAGAGAGAGAGAATCATTCTTCAGTGATGAGCCTCTGATATGTTATGTAATCCTAAGTGGTCAGCATTAATACATATGCATACAAGCAACATTAAATGTAGATAGTGTGTGTTTGTAAAGAACAGGTCTAGATTGGATTTGAAGTGTGAGGGGCACAGGAAGACTTGGAGGATGGAAAGGAGGGTGAAAATGCTATGGACTCTGTACACATGAAGGATGTTCTCCAAAACATTTCTAAATTAATTGTAATACACCATATAAACAAACTGAAAGAAAAAAACCACATGATCATCTCACTAGATGCAGAAAAGGCATTTGACAAAATCCAACACCCCTTCATGATAAAGGTTTTGGAGCGATCAGGAATACAGGGAACATACCTCAACATAATAAAGGCAATTTACAGCAAGCCAACAGCCAACATCAAATTAAATGGAGAGAAACTCAAAGCAATTCCACTAAAATCAGGAACGAGGCAAGGCTGTCCGCTCTCCCCATACTTATTCAATATAGTACTTGAAGTTCTAGCCAGAGCAATAAGACAGCATAAGGAGATTAAGGGGATACAAATGGGAAAGGAAGAAGTCAAGCTTTCCCTATTTGCAGATGACATGATAGTATACTTGAGTGACCCCAAAGATTCAACCAAGGAACTGATACAGCTTATAAACACCTTCAGCAACATAGCAGGATACAAGATCAACTCAAAAAAATCAGTAGCCCTCCTATATACAACTGACAAACAGGCTGAGAAGGAAATCAGAGATACATCACCCTTTACAATAGCCACAAATGACATAAAATACCTTGGGGTAACGCTAACCAAACAAGTGAAGGACCTATATGACAAGAACTTCAAGTCCCTGAAAAAAGAAATTGAAGAAGATGTCAGAAAATGGAAAGATCTCCCATGCTCATGGATAGGCAGGACTAACATAGTAAAAATGGCAATTTTACCAAAAGCTATCT
>CABHPH010156844.1:0-17871 GCA_902168325.1 Peromyscus nudipes | reverse complement strand
TGTGTGTGTGTGTGTGTGTGTGTGTGTGTGTGTGTGTGTGTGTGTGTTTGTCTATTTGTTTGAGACAGGATCTCTCTATATAACCTTGGCTGTATCAAAATGCACTGTGTAGACCAGGCTGTCCAAAACCTCACAGAAATCCACCGGTCTCTGCCTCCCAAGTGCTGGGATTAAAGGCATGTGGCTTGGAGGTTTTGACACTTTCCTATGACTCACATAGTCTACTACCTCAGAGCACGATCACCACAAAACCAGAGAGTCCCAAGTAAATTAAAAAAGAAAGAAAGAAAGAAAGGAAGGAAGAAAGGAAGAAAGAAAGAAAGAGAGAGAGAGAGAGAGAGAGAGAGAAAGAAAGAAAGAAAGAAAGAAAGAAAGAAAGAAAGAAAGAAAAAGAAAGAAAGAAAGAAATTAGAGAAACCTGTGAGACCACTGTTGTCCTCGAGTCTTGGTCGTTTCTTTGAAGGAAAGTTTGGCCTCCCCAGATGAGTAGCTTCATGCACACGCTTTATATTACTTTATGTTCTCCACATGCTCATGCCAGGGTCAGGGACACTAATGGCTTTTTAGTTCACGGATTACATACTACCCATACCGCCCGCTTAATCAGCAGAGAATCACGCTGAAAATACACATTCTTTGGTCTCACCCCAAAGATACTGAGTGTGACACTTGAAACGTACAGTTTTTAATAGACAACTTTTTTAGGGGGTAACTCCCATTATTTTCCTTTGAAACACAGCTGGAACCATCTCTTTTATAAAACAATGTCCTAAGGAAATGTTCTCTCAGGCCCCTCTTCTGCCCCCTTAACCCATGGGCACCCATTACCTCCAGTTCTGCTCCAGGAAACACTGATACCTTTTGTAGTTCTTGGCAAATAATCTCAGCTATTCTTGTTTTGCGTTTTGCTGGGAAAGCATTTTCCCTGGACTACAACTGTAGCTGATCCGCTATGGTTCTGGAGCCATAATAGGCCATTGTCTGTCTATGAAATCAAGCTTTACCAGAACAGCCGAGCCACTCTGTTAATGTTTTATATTGTAGTCATAATGCAGTCATAGAAGTGAGTGAGTAACATAGAGATGGTGTGGCTTACAATGCTTAAAATATTTTATTTTACCCATCTGGCCTCTTATAACAAAAATCTGCCACTTGTTAGTCTGGATGAGTGGCAAAGCCTGGCTAACCCTTAAACATGGTCATTTCCTTTTCCTGGATCCAAAACTACACTACATTTCCCAGCCTTCCTTGCGGTGAGGCATGATCCTATAACTGAATCCAATCAAACAGATGGGTGAAAAAAACTGTAAGATTCTAGCCCGGGTACAATTTCCCTATGTTTGCACAGGAGCCCAGCATTGACTCTGGAGGTCCCCTGAAGGTACTGGGGCTCATAATCTCTACGCGTAATCATGACTTGCTGACAGGACTCTGGTCTCTTCCTTCTTACTTGGAGGCAAAGCGTTAACCCAGTAGAAAAGGCTATTTTGGTTTTTAAATGAGAGAAAACTCAACCTCAATCAGTTTGAGTCTTTATGCATTATATTAAGTCCATTTGTTACAGCAGCTTGAATTAATTTAATTTAAATACTGAGCGTCTTCCTTTAGGCTAGAAGTTAGAGACAGTTAAAGAGTGGAGTCTTTCCCTTATTCAGAACACCCCTAGCATCTCTAAAACCATGAGCCAGGAGGGTAGGGACCAACCGCTGCTACTTTGGGATATGAGAAAGGAGATGGAAGAACCAGGGAGGGTAGTGGGTGTGGAAACTAGTCTCGCCTGGGGTCTCTACTTCCATCTTACAAAGGCAGAGGGAGCTTGTCATCCCCCCTGCTGACTAGTGGATGTCCTGCCACACACATGGCTGGAGCAAGAGGTGTGGCCCTTTCTCCAGGAGATAATCATTTCCAGGGCAGATGTAACAGTCTAGCAGCATGCTACAGGAGGCAGTGGAGTATTAGGGATGAATTCTCAATACAATGCGGCAGACCTGGTCTTAGACCATCCTGGCAGAAACTGTATCCCTTAAAGCAAGTCACCACCTCTTAGAAGCCATGATTTTCTATGTACGTCTATATCTCAACACACCACACTAGATATTAGGCAGAAATAGAGCAATTGTTTACCAAGTTGCCAGGATGCCTGTGGTCCATTAGAGGTGCCTCAGCAGATTAGGCAACTTTCAGGGTCTTGGGTTACTTGGTGGTTTGAGTGGCAAAATACCACCTTTTCAATATGTTTATGTATGTAGTACTTTGAAGTGTTAACTGATATGTTTCACAAAACTCACTCTTAAAAAGGCACACTGCCTGGGAAGACAGGATACAGTCCACCTTTGCTTTGAGGATGGATTGTACTAGCTCCATGTAGAGAACAAAAACACTCATTCTTCATCTTTTAAGTTTCAAAAATCTAGACCTATGTTGTCTGATACGGTGGCGTCTAACTACATGTGGCTATTCAAATTTAAGTGAATGAAAGTGAAGCATATCCCAAGGACCCTGGTCTCATCACTCAGGTGGCTTTGGCTGCAAGGATGGGAAAAGAACATGGACAACAGGCCCATCACCGCAGAAAGTTTTACCAGACAGTGCTGCTCTGAACCCAAGTGTACCCAAGGTTTACTGGATCCACCAGAATTAGGATCCCGATCCTTCCAAAGATTCCTCCACCTCAGGGAAAGACAAGAGAGGTAGTGAAGGCACCAGAGACATGGATGAGCACATACGGAGACCCCATTCTTAGCTCCCTGTGACAGACACAGGATTGGAGGCAGGTCAGACCAATGGACGACAGGCAGAAGCTGAGGTCTGAGGAGACACAGTCCCTCAACTAGTCCACTCAAGGCAGAAAAGCCTCTCAACCCTGCCTTGGCTCTCTGTCCTGGAACAGAAGCATGGAGTGAGCCGTGACGTCATGGTGGCAATGAGCTGCCTGGCTCAAAATCGTCTTCAGCCTCTCCCAGCACCTCTGAAGTAAGCGGAAGGATGATTGCTTGTGCCTTCAGGAGCTAACGGGAAGAAGCCACTGAGGAAGCACACCCACAAGCCATTTACCTCTTAGGATTTCTGTTGCTGGGATGAAACACCATGACCAGAGCAACCTGGGGAGGAACAGGTAAATTTGGTTTACACATCACAGTCCATTGCGGAAAGCCATGGCAGGAACCCAAACAGGGCAGGAACCTGGAGGCAGGAGCAGACGCAGAAGCCATCAAGGCTCTGGCTTACTCAGCCTGCTTATTCTTATAGCATCCAGGGCCACCAGTCCAGAGGTGTCACCACCCGCAATGAGCTGAACCACCCCCCGCCCCCCATCAATCACTAAGGAAATGCCTACAGCCAGATCGTATGGAGGCATTTTCCTCCATTGAGGGTCCCTCCTTTCAGATGACTCTAGCTTGTGTCAAGTTGACATAAACCTACACAGCACAACTGACCTCTTGTCAACCTCACAAACACACACATCACCATAACCTTTCCTTTCTTGTTCATCCCCAGAATCACACATTAATATAAACAGCACAATATAAATATTCAAAATTTAAAAGTCCCACAGTCTTTAAAAACTCACTTAAAAAGTCAGCTTCTTTAAAATATTCATTCTCTTTTAAAATTTCAGAATCTCTTTAAAAGTTCAAGTCTCTTAACTATGGGCTCCTGTAAAATCAAAAATAAACACTTTCTTTCTTCACGAGGGAAGAACCAGGGCACAGACACAGTCTGAACACAGCAAAAACAAACTCCAACAGTGCAAACAATTCACTGTCTAATGTGTGGGATCCACTCACGATCTGGGCTCCTCCAGCCTCTGCGACACGCCCAAGCTGGTCTTCTAGGCTCTACTCCACACCTGCTGCTGTTCTTGGCAGGCATCCTATGGTACCGGCATCTCCAAAATGCTGAGGTCTTCTGCCACAACTGGCTCCACTCTTTCCAAGAGAGCCTCTCCTGAGCTCTCCTCAGGGTCTCCAGTCCTGCCGCACAGTGCCAAGCCTCAGCCGCTCTCCATAACCCCTTCAGGCCTCCAAAGCCAGCACCACGTGTGTGATTCTTACACTACCAAGTTTGGCCACCAGCACGAAGTACAACCTTGGTGGCCTCTGGAACATAGCTCTCTGCGTGCTGACCCTGAGGAAATGCTTCCCCAAAGATTTCACCTCGATGATGCTGGTCTCTTAATCCCTGCCAGTTTTTCAGCTCCAGTGAACCAGCATCAATTGTCCCAGTAAGGCAAAGGTTTTATTTCAGTGTTTCTGGCATCTTGTTAATCACAGATGATTCTTAAGCCTCAGCTAAGCAGAACCACAGATTCTTAACTCCAAATAGCAGCAAATGGTCCTGATAGAGTCATTAAGGGACCTTCAAACTTCTCTCTGAAAATTTCACAAACCAGACCTCCATCGTCCACATTGCTTTCAACGTTCACATGATCCACGCTCCCTCAGAAAGGCTCATCGAGCTCTGAACACTCAACGAATTTTGCAGCCCAAAGTTCCAAAGTCCTTCCTAAAACACACAGTCACGTCTGTCACAGACAGACAGACCCCACGATCTTGGTACCAATTTCTGTCTTAGTTAGGGTTACGATTGCTGTGGTGAACCAAAACAGCTTGGGGAGGAAAGGGTTTATTTGGCTTCTGCTTCCACAGCACTGCTCATTACTGAAGTCAGGGCAGGAACTCAGACAAAGCGGGAACCTGGAGGCAGGAGCCCATGCAGAGGCCATGGAGGACTGCTGCTCACTGGCTTGCTCGTCATGGCTTGCTCAGACTGCTTTCTTACAGGGACAGCACCACTCACAACAGGCTGGTGCTAGGATTAAAGGCGTGCTAGGATACAGGCTGGACCTTCCTCAATCAATCACTAACTAAGAAAATGCACTCCATCCAGATCTTACAGAGTCAATTTTCCCAACTGAGGTTCCATCCTTCAGATGACTCTAGCTGGTGTCAAGTTGATATAAAACTAGACAGTACACCTCTGAACTACATCTTCTCTGCCTCCATTCTGCTGAGCAACACTCAAACACCTGGAAACTCATATACACCCCCCTCCCTGGGAAAGAAGGAAGGGGGACTGAAGTTTGAAATGTCTGCAGTTTGGTTTTTGTGGAAAGTGGACGTGAGGGAAACATTTTTATAAACTAAGCCACTTTTCCTGGAGACTGACGCTTGCAGACTGGGTTTATGTCCACTGTATATTTCTTCAATTTGTCTTGCATGAAAATGTTCTTACTGCTGAACACAGTGAAAAAGCAAAAGCTCAATGAAACTCATCCTCAATTTCTCCATCTACAAGCCCATTACTGGATAGCATGGGTTTGGGATAGCAGGAAAATGCAAGAAGAAACAGGGTACAGAGATGCCAGGGTCCTGCAGCAAGTGCCGTGATACCTTTCCCAAGGCAAGCAAGAGCCAAACCAATAAAAAAAAAAAAAAAAAAAAACAAAAAAACGAGAGTGTGCTCTGTGCTTCAGCATCTAAGTGCAATAAAGAAGACACCCACCCCAGTTTACAGCCCTGCTTTGTTCCATTAGAAAAGGGTATCATGCAGAAGCAAAGAACAAACATTTCTCCACTTGGCAGATCCCTGAGCCAGTAACTTAATCCAAGGATTGGGGCGTGGTAAAGAACATGAACACAACAGTAGTATTTAGCAATGGGCCAATATGAGTATGGTCATTCTCCCCCTTGGAGTGGGGATGAGCATTGGGAATGCACACGATAACAGCGTTCATCGGGCATCATCCACGTGACTTGTCTAGGAAACAACAGAACTGGCATTTAGCAGGGACGCTGTGTCTTCTAATATAGTATGCTGCCCCCATGCTGTGTGTGGATGGATACAAATTCTCTAACATTAAAACAGAGAGCTGTCAATCAAAAGCCTCTTAACAAGCAGTGAGCTGGATATGTGTTTTTTACTTGCTGGAAGCTGTCAAAATGTCTTTGAGACTTAAGGTTGACTAGTCCAGGATTCTACTTCGAATCCCGTGGCATCCCTGGTTCCCGAAGAGCAACAGTGTACAGGACACAGCTAGTTCATCAAAATATGGGATGAACACAGGCGTGTGAGCAGCAATGCTTGTTGGCAGGAATGGAGTGTGACACAAACAGCCTGGGCTCATGTCCTGCGTGAGCTATCGCACCATTTTCTCCAGAGCAAACTGTGAACTACCAGAAACAAACCAAACCCTTTAAAGAAGGTGATAAAGGAAAGTAATGAGGGGAAGAGAGAAAATAAGGCAGAGACAGGAAGGAGAGGTATAAATCCAAGACAGAGACTGGCTTGAAGCTGCTCCAGCCCATGTACTGCAGTATCCGCCCAGAGCCACTGACTCGACAAAGATTTGACTCCTAAAGTCTCCAGACACATTTAAGCCTCACGATGTGGAGGCCAGATTGTGAGACTATGCACTGGCGGCACAGCTCATTGGAGCTGCTACATCACCGGAGTCCAAACAGAAGTGTAGATCAGGATGGAGCATTGGAAGTTTCCAGAAACAATCTGTTCTTTTTGGCTAATAGGTAGAAGGGACTCTTCTATGTAAGGTTCTAGAACACTGGAGAATTAAGTTTTTTGGTTTTTTTTTTTTTAACTATCTTGAATCTATTTGGAATCTTGAAATTACTACTGTAAGGAAAGTGTGTGTGGAAGGGTGAATTCACAAATACTTCTAGAACCACCACAACCACCACAAAAAGGCAACTTAGGCCCCCATGTTCCCGGATTACCTTGGAAGGTAATTTTTGACTGACCATCTCATTCTAACAGCCCCACCTTTGTGAGAGCTTGTGTAGACGAGACTAAATCAGCCGGGTGTAGACAAGCTACACTAAGAACCATTCCCGGAGAACAGAAGGCGCGTTCTTTCACACCCTTTCCTTTCTCTGATCTTTTTCACTCACGAGTTCCTTTTCTGGGATGGATTGTGGGAAGCCGCAGAGTCTCATCCCGTTGCTGGAAGAGCCCTGGCATATGGAGACCTGGATGCCTCTGCCGTGCCGAATGCAAGAGGGGCTGAAATCAAGCACTCCTTGGTAGAGGGAGAAGCACAGACGTCTGGGGGCCTCCCAGAGTCACAGTATGCAAATAATTAAACAAATGGTTTCACAGAAATGTTGTCAAGAAAAGGCTTCTCAATTCCATCACCATGGTGATAGCTCGTCAAATAAAAAAAATCTAAATGTAAATCTAAAAATTGCTTCATTTGGCTGATGGAAACTAATAAATAGGACTCCTGGTGATTTACCATATCATTCGCTATAATCACCCTGAATTCTCTCAGATTCTACTTGTATACCTGGCTTGGTCCTAAGATATCTCTGTCCAAACCATCTTTGATCCCCACGAGCCTAAAAGAGTGGCTTTCACCTCAATCCCTGGAAGTCCAGTCGGCACCCTCTCTGTTCTCTTGCTGGCACTCAGTAAGTTTTGACTCCAGGATGACCGATAGACAGCAGTTCCACAGGCGGGACATTTACAGAAATAACTCCATGCTCCCTGGTGTGTTAATTCCCTGGGACAGAGTCCAGGCTGGCCTCAAACTCCGAGATCCACCTGCCTCTGCTACCAGAGTGCTGGGATTAAAGGTGTGCACCACCACCACCACCACCACCACCACCACCACCACCACCACCACCACCACCCGGAGCGGGGCTTTAGATATTTTGATGGGATAAATTTAAAAAAAAAAAAGACTTGTGAATCTCTGCTGTTCTAACTCAAACACCTCCATATAATTTTTACATTAAAATCTGAATGTTGCCGTTTGAGGCACCATGAAGTAAACAAAAGCCATGTCCTGTCATTTCTAAAACCATTATTCAAACAAATGGCCTTAAGTTTCCAAAGAGCCGAGTCAAAAACAGGGACAGAAAGATGAGCATCAAGTTCTAAGTACAGAGACCCCTGCTACATCTGTGTAGAGACGAGCATGGAAAAGATACCAAGTTCATCAACTGCAGATGGAGTAGATGATAACCCAACTACTTAGAAGAACATTACGTGGGACTGAGATACATAAACTACAGAAGTTCTGCAGCTTTGGATGTGTAATGTGTAGGGCTAGCAAAAATATCAAGCTACAAAACAACATGTTTTATTAATGTGTGTATGCACACAGGCAAAAAAGCAGAAGACTACATGCCACAATACTAACAATTGTTTCTTCTTCTTCTTCTTCTTCTTTTTTTTTTTTTGGTTTTTCGAGACAGGGTTTCTCTGTGTAGCTTTACGCCTTTCCTGGAACTCACTTGGTAGCCCAGGCTGGCCTCAAACTCACAGAGATCCGCCTGCCTCTGCCTCCCGAGTGCTGGGATTAAAGGCGTGCGCCACCACCGCCCAGCTTGTTTCTTCTTTTTAATCTTTAATTTTGTTGACTAAGACAGGAGTTTATGCAGCGAGCTTATATGAACAAAATAATAATAATAATAATAATAATAATAATAATAGTTTAAAAAATCAAGGGGCTAGAAAGAGGGCTCAGTGGTTAAGAGTACTTGCTATTCTTGCAGAGGACCCTAGTTCAGTTCCCAGCACCCGCCTGGCCATGGCAGCTTACAACTACCTGTAACTCTAGTTCCAAGGGTCCTGGTGCCCTCTTCTGGCTTCCAGGGTTATAACAAACATAGTACACATACATACATACATACATACATACATACATACATACACACATGCATACATACACACATGCAAAATACACACATTAAAAATAAATGTTAAAAATCAAGCCACATCGCTGCTTTTAAATTGACATTTCAAGAATAAGAGAAAAATTATTCAGCATGTATGAAACACTAGGTTTAACCCCTGCCTCTTCCCATAGCATCCTTTAAACAAAAAAACAAACAAAAAAGGTAGAAGTCTCTACTGTGCTCCATACTATGGTGAGAAGCAAGCTGAAAAGACCATCTGCTCCATAAATGAGAAGTCTAAATAAAGGGGACATTATGTGTGACCACATGGAACAACAAAGCCACAGATCTCTAGGGGTCAATGAGCTAACTTTATAGAGATGCCAGCGGATCATGTCCACATGGGTAGACACACATGGCTTGGTAGTCAAGAGTAAGAGATAACTGTGGGTACCATCCCAGAGAAGTGTGATATTGGCCAACTTGGTCATCTGTGCTGAGACTGTTTTTGCATCTGATGGTGGAGGTGATAACAGCAGATGGGCTAAAGCACAGAGCACAGGCCTGCACAGGGCATATTAGGAGATGCCTACTGTTGTTTTCTCTCTATTATTCCCAACCACAGTCTCAATGGAAACTAGCGTGGGAGCAGCTTCGGGCAAAAGAAAGGTTGCCCTTTCATAGGACATTTCTTGCTGCTCACAATCCGCTTTCTGTAAGAGATCCTCCCTGAATCGGCTTACATGCTAAAGCTACTATTGAAATTAAATGGCACTCATTTTCCCAAGAACACTTGGGAGTTTGGCCCACCCTTCTCTGGCACCACGCAGTTTTATTGAAGTGCATCATCTGTTGCTGACTTACTCTGTTGACGAAGCCAATCAAAGCCTTCCCCCTCTTCCTTGGCAAAGGACTTTGTACACTCCAATCAAAAGGCACCTTTAATCTGAATCCTTTTCACTCAACTCCTTACCATGACCCACATGCCATTCCATTCCTCCTCCCCCCATGCTGAATGTAATCAGCCTGGTCCAATTTGCTTATATAAACAGGAGGCCAAGGCAGGGGACGTCACTTGGCCATGGCGGTTCTGCTTTTTAAGACATTGCCCGAGACCTTTCAATAGAACCAGACTTGGAGGAGAGTTATATTAAACAGTTTGACTCCAAACCTAAACAGCCCCTGAAGCATTAGTGGTTCAAAGATCTCCCGGTGCATTTATGAAAAGCCATTGATCTGGGAAGAGGTGTTAGAGGACTGGAAATGCACTAAGAAAACTCCTTTGCTGGCAGGAGGCAGAGTGGTTTTCATTAACGGGCTGCCCTTTATCTCGTCATTTACTGACCTGCCAAGGCAGAGATCGCTGCTTCTCCAGCCCTGAAGCTACCTCTGCTCAGAAACTATGATAAGAAAGCATTCATTTTTAAGACACATACAAAAGAGGGAGGTGTGACTCTATGGCTGCTTGCTTTTCTCAGCTGGATTCCCAAGTATACTTTAAATTTTAAATTCTGTGACCACCTTCGATACATGAAAGCCTTAAGGACACTGTGGATCATTTTACTGGTGTTTGTTAGTGCTTGAGGTGGAAAAAAAAACCCACAAAATCTGTGACTTCTAAATTTCAGAACTTGAAATATCACCCAGAGTAGACTCCACTTATAACCCAGAGTAATAAACACCCAAACTTCAATTGATCACCTGCAGAAGAGTACAGGCTGCCTCCAACCACATTCTGTTGCTTACCAGCTCGGTGACCTGAGTGGAATTCCCGCCATGGTTTCTCACACTGTGACAGGCATCAGCAGCTTCATGGTGCATTGTTGCCAGGGTATGGCAATAGGGTGCCTGGCACATAGTTGGTACCTGAGGAAAACTAGTTATTGCTATTGCTTATTACTGCTATATTATTATTATTATTATTATTATTATTATTATTATTATTATTATTTAGGGAGTGTAAAAGCTGGAGGCAACATTCTGCATCTATGTGTATCTGTGCATTTGTTTCTGGGAAGAGGTCCATATATTTTGTCTTCATTTTCCCCCAAAGGGAGTAACACTTAGCTAGCTAGACTGACTCTCTCCTCTAATTGATGAGTAAAATCTTACCCAGGGGTTGCGATGTTTTTCTCCCAGCTGCACAGTAAGCCAGAGGCAAGGCCAGAACTAAAACCCCAAATCCGTTGAGGCACTTTGTCCAGGGTTTTGGAAAGTGTTGGAAACATTACCAAAAGCAGCCTAGGAGTTACTCAGCCTTGCACAGAAGTGACCTGTCAATAAAAGTGGGATGGCATGGACACCTATTAGTGGCCTCGAGGCAAAAGAAACATACAGCAGACTGGAGATGTGAGAACTGTGGAAAAAGCCCTTGACAGTAACTATCAGCAGATAAGGGAGGGGGACTTCAGCCACAGGCAGGCTGTTCCATTCCAAACCCCTTTCTATCTCCCGCTCTCTAGCAAGATGTGCTGATCCCATGACAGCCATGTGCCTTCTGAGAGCCTAGAGAATACACACACAGTTGATTTCTGAAATAATGTCGCGGTCTGCCTCACCCTGCAAGGATTTTAGGATTCACACTCCTTTCCTAAGGCTAGGTTCCTTACTTTTCCTTCACATTTTCCTCGGTGGTTTTCAAAGCCAAGCCCTGTGGTCAAGCCTGGGACTAGAAGCAGCAAGGTTACAGGATTACTCATTAGAAACGCAGATTGGGGCTCCCCTCTTTCAGACCTACTCTGAGGAGGCTCTGGGGTGGGCTCTGATTTAACAGGGTTCAGAGGTACAATCAACTTTGAGAACCACCAATTAGCGTCATTGGTGTGGCGGAGAAACCAAGTGGGGGCTAGAGGCTTGGACCAGCCTTCTAGAAAAGCCAGTCCCTAGAATACCTTTGGTTTTTTTTTTCTTTTACTTTGAAATAAAACTGGAATTAGATTAGTAGCCCTGACCCTCCTGTATTTTGCAAACAAGAGATCTTGGAGGGAAGTGGGAAACAAATCCAAAACCTTTCATCCCAGTCACAATGACACATTGATTTTAGCATTGTGTGGGAGGGAAGGAGGCAGAGAGGAGGGCGGAGCTGGTGTGGTGAGAACTCTGTTTCAATGGAATCCACTGTAATTTAGGGGCAATTAGTGTCCACACAGTCTACATCCAGAGGCTCCATCAATCCGGGTAGTTTTTATATACTAACCAAAGCCAACACCCTTGACTGCGGTTAGGTCCCCTTTATTCTGGCCCCCACCGCACCCCCAGTGCTGTCCTCCGCTTTACTGCTGAGCTTGTGGGAGTCACTTCAGCTCCGGGGAAAGCGGGGAAAGCCACTATTTTGGCTGTACCCAGACAGCCTCCGGGCTATCAGTCCTCTACTGAACATTCTTCCTACCCCGGAGAGGAGGAAGCGCCGGCTGCCTCGCTAGACCTGCACTCCACCTGACAGGCCTCAGCTCACTTTCCTCACTCCCGTGCTCTTCTGGGCAGCCTTCCCTGACAACAACTTCCTTCCTCCTGGCTAAACAGCCACCTGCTAAGATGGTGCCGATGCCGTCCGTGGCTAAGTCCCTCTACTCCACTCCGCATCCACCCACCATCATGACCACCGCTCCACCTCTACCCTCCCAACACCCTGCAACTCACACACACTGCCCCATCTCGGCTTCCGGATGTTTGTCATATGACCTACCAATGCGAACTGCTGGACAAACAGGTGACAGGGTAGGTTCCAAACAACATCCTGATCCGCAGGCAGACAGAGATCTGGTATAAACCGCTGTTGCCGTCTGCCCATCCACCTAACTCCTTGACACCAAAGAAAAATGCATTTGATCCTCACTTGTTTGTCTTCGGGATGTCTTTACCTACGGAAATCAGTGCATCTTCTTTCATTTAAAAATCCTTAAGGAGACTAAATCATACCCATGGAACACAAGTTCAAGGAGTAATGTGAAGGACTTCTACCTGTTCAAAATATCTTCATTTCGACCTTATTTTATCCACAAAATGACCCAATGAGTTAAGAGTGGTATGAAATATCACACCCAACTTCATGGTAAAGAAACTGAAGTTAAGCTAGTGGGAGCAGTTTACCTAAAACCGGCGTCATTGGGAAGACAACACAGATTTCTGGTTTCTGGTGCTGTGTTATTTATCTACTAGATTCCGTGATTCTGAAACTGTCATCAGAAGGGACTTCTGGGGAAGCAGGGAAAAGGCGAACAGGCTCCGGGCATTCTACTCCTGGGTTAACTAAGCCGTGCCCTCCCTGGCTTAGAAGCCACTTCCAATTTCACATTTCCCGTCCCGCATAACCAGTACAGGGGCTGGCCCAGTGGCCATGAACAGAAATGCTCTTACAGAGGACCAGAGTTAGGTTCCCAGGAACCATATAGGGTGGCTCATAACCATCTGTAACTCGAGCTCCAGGGAGTCGGACGCCCTCTTGTGGACTCTTTGGGTATCTGCACTCACATTCGCATATGCACATACAGTCAAAGCGCAAACACACCTTAAGAACATTCAGTGTAAGCAGCAACTTCAAGATGATATAGTCAGAGAAGCTCTGAACAACCTTGAAGTTCGTGCAGGTACTCATACCTTCTGGCTTGCAACAGGTACAGACAGTAAAACTGTACCAGCCCTCAGCAGAATATGAATAAGCTACCCATCCACTTATTCATGTTCTCATTGAGTCAATACACAGTGAGCAGTTACTATGTGGTAAGCACTATGCTAGGGTCTGAGACTAGAGTGTTAGAAAAAAAAATAGGGAGGTGATGCTTTGGGCTAGAACTGACACCCCCACCCCAATAAATCCAAATCAGAACAAGAGCAACTAAGGCAAGATCTGTTGGTGACATGGAAGGGTAAAGAGAGGTCTCATCCAATGAGGAAGCTGGGCTTGCAGTATGTGAAGATGATAGGTTTTCTTGGCAAAGTGAAGAGAAATCATGTTTTGTTGCAGAACACAGTGCTGCCCAGGCAGGAAGGGTCAAGGGCCTGGCCTGGCTGAGGAATCCGAGCAGATGCAGCTGCCAGGGGCCTGATGAGCAAGAACAGAGCAGCAGGGGATGGGAGGCATGGGTCAAGCAGAGCAGGCCTGTGGATTTCTGCATAGCAAGCCAGGCAGCTATTGGAGGGATTTCAGTGAGCAGGGTCAGGATTGACTGATAACCAGGATGACGATGGTCAAGGCCTGAGGAAAGACTCAAGCTGGTCACAAATAGGAGAAGACACTCCAGGGGAGGCTGTTGGGTAGGTTTCCTCTGTCACAGAAGCGCCCTTAGGTGATTTTATAGTTTAATGCAGAGGCACAGGAGGCAGCATGGACCAGTTAGCAGGAGAGGGGAAAATGAAAGTGGCCCCAATTCAGACAGTCTGGCTCCCATCCTTCATGTCTATGATGGAACTGTGTAATGGGACAGGCAACTTAACTCACTTTTTTGGGTCACAATTTCCCCATCTGTGCCAAGAGGGCAAAAGTCCAGCTTCCCCGGGTTCTTAGGAACCCCACTTAAAGTGCTTTGCCAGTGGTGCCTGAAAGCTTTGCTGGTGGTAAAGAATAAGGAAAAGGTGGGATACTATTATTGGTAACTGTGTTGATATTTACCAGGTAAATAAAATTACGGTTTTGAGTAAATATGGAATGCCATCTTTTAAAATCTAGGTTGAAGATAAGTTATTAGAAGCCAGGCTTGGTGGCGCACACCTTTAATCCCAGCACTTGGGAGGCAGAGGCAGGTTGATCTCTGTGAGTCTGAGATCAGCCTGGTCTACACAGTGAGATCCGGGACATACAGAGTGAGACCCTGTCTCAAAAAACTAAGAAACAGAGAGAGAGAGAGAGAGAGAGAGAGGATAGAGGAGAGAGAGAGGAGAGAGGGAGAGAGAGAAGAGGGAGAGAGGAGAGAGAGAGAGAGGAGGAGAAGAGAGGAGGGAGGGAGGGAGAGGGAGGATAGCAGAGAGAGAAGGAGGAGGAGGAAGAAGAGGAAGAAGAGGAGGAGGAGAGAGAAAATAAGTTTAGACCAATTCTGTTCTTAACTCAGAATTTTTACTTGCACTCAATGATTTAATTAAAATTTTTCATACAATATATTTTGATCATGGTTTCCTCTCCCCCAATTCCTCCCTGATCATCTCCACTTCCTTACCCAACCAACTTAATGACTGTGTGCATTATGCGGTATACTTATAAACATACTTGTTCCAGGACACTTCTCAAGTCTCGTTTAAGTATTTACCATAAAGATGTAATTTTTAACTCGGTGCTTATTTATATCTAATTTATACAAGTTTCTCTCCACATTAGTTAATAATTAATTGTGATTCCAGTGCTGAAGGTTGAACCTAGAACTTTGTATACACTAGCCAGGCACCCTGCCACTCAGAGCCACACACCGCCAGCACCCAGGCTTTAGTTTTAAGGAAATGTAAACAATAACTACCACTAGTGACATCAGGGTCGATAAACACTTTTTTTTTCAACATCAAACTCAACGGGTCGTTCTACCAGGTCGGTGGTGCTTGACATTGGAATCACCTAATGAGCTTTTCAAGCACCTCACAGCTGGATTCAGTAGAACTCAGCCGACATTTCTGCTCAGGACCAGAGAGAGCATCACTTGAAGCCCTCAGAGACAATTCTTAGGTGAACTGAGGTAGACAGGCACTAGCCTAGATTCTTGGCTGCTTTTAAAAACTTCCTAGGAACTCTGGGACTGAGGGTAGCTACCAAGGAGCCCTTGGTAGACTGAGTCTGTCTCATTCAGGACGGGATGGCTTCTTGACAACTAATAGAGCATCGGTATTGACAGCAGAACTCATGGGCAACGTGACTCGAGCGTCAATGTCAACCACTGTGTTGAGCACGTTATAAGAATTATGTCACTGAATCTTTGCAGCAACCCTACAAAGTGAGCAATGCAATTATCTATTACTTATGTCTAAGATAAACTATCAGAGGACCAGAAAGGTGTAGCAACTCTCTCAAGGGTAGTTAGTGCTGGACACAGATAGAACAGTAGCTTCCTTGAAAGCAACCCTCAACTTCAATTTTTTTTGCGGGGGGAGGAGGAGGAAGGGTCTCACTACATTGTCCAGGCTGGTCTTGAACTCCTGATCTCAAGCAGTCCCATTATAGTTTTCTAAACGGAATGGAACAGCATGTATGTGCCACCATGCCCCCGTGCCACCGTGCCACCCTGTGAATGCTTTCTTGATGTCTTCCTTCACTCCCGGATCTTTCTCTGAGCCTCTTACTAGGCTTGTCTCCCTACTCTTAAATTTTATGACGAGCAGTTCTTTTAGATGAGAAAATGGAGATCCACAGACGCCACACTATTTATTCCCTGGCGGCCACAGAACTGAGTGCATAGATGGTCTTGTGAAGCTGCTCTAACGTCTCCTGGATATGGGTTTTCTCATTCCAGTTGGAGAAACAAACCACATGTGTGCCTGATGCCATTGGAGAAGAGGGCATTGGATCCCCTGGAACTGGAGTTCCAGACGGTTGTGAGCCACTGTGTGGGTGCTGGGAATTGAGCCCAGGTCAATTCTCTGGCTAATGGGTACAAGGTATCCAGTCAGAGAAGAAGCATTCAAATGGTTGGATCCCAAATGCTGTTGTCCAGGAGACAGTTCAGAGGGTAAAAGGACAGTTGCCAGCAGCCCTAGAAGTCACCACCTTCCTCTAGAATCCAGTTACACCGGCAGTCTTCGGCCTGCATACACACATTATTAGCACACCTAGGGAGGCCAGCCTGGGTCTGTAGCACACAGCACCAAGGGGGGTGTATAAAAGAGAAATCACAAAGCCACCCTGTGATCACGCTGCAGCTTCTGCTTCACAGCTGAATAAAGGGCATGAAATCGGATGTTTTCCAAACTCAGAAGAAAGCAATGGAAAATCTACCTCTTTTCTCCTGCCATAAAGAACATCTAAACACAGAGCGTTTAATTTCCGAATGGAGCAATGTTCCTTTTTAAGGGAAATGTTAAGCAGGGATTAGAGACAAGATGGGCGGTAACTCTATCCTCAGCCCTTTCATTGTTAATAGCATTTGAGGATGAGGGCATTGGCTCTGCAGAGATGTGGGAAAAACCAAAGTCTATGTAAATGAGAATCGACACACACTGATAAACCAAGCACCAGACCCCAGGTCTTAATTACACAGAGTCTAGATGTCAAAATGAATGTGGCTTATTGACGCTCAGAGACTTCACTCGGTATTAAGTTGGATGACCTTCTTCTGGGAGCAGAGAGCAAAGTGAAGGTTTCTCATTACTCGGGGCCACATTCACAAATGCCAAAGGGCTATCAGTCACGCATGGACACTTTTCTGGGTACAGGGTAGCATTGAACTCAAGCTACAGAACTGAGAAGTAGTGGCATCAACCAACAGACAACAAGCAAAATACAATGTGAAGTCCGAGCTCCAAGCAACTGAGAGCTCGTAGAAGCCTGTGTCCTCCCCCTTCACCCCATGCCTACTCATTCATGTAGCATCATTTACTACAATTAAAATACAGGTACGGTCTCACTGCAGCAACTGATGTGCTCATGAGACACATACAAGTGTCAGAAGCCTCCTTTCAATGCCGACAGATTTTCAAAGAAGACAGTAAACACCAATGTCACTGAAGAGGAGAACACTCAGTGTGGCTCACTCACACCAGTTGCTCCTATTGGTTAGAGTTTCACAAAGCCTTCTACCTCCTGACTCAAGCTCCTTTAGTTAGATGACACACGGCCATTACTCTAGTGGTGTGTACAGGTTGTATCTGTAAAGAGAAGGCTACTTTCCGGCTAGCGCATAACCCAATAGTTCTTGACAGGAGTTAGGGTCCTTGCCTTGAAACTGAAAAATAATATACTCCCATGCCCCCACCCCCCACCCCGCTTCCCCGGCACTAATTAAAGTGTCAGGATGGAGCCCCAACACTGATTTGACACATGACATAACGTCCTGTGTAATCGGACGTGTTCTCCGCTAACATCAAAGCCCCGTCTGGGATAATGGAGCAAGATATTTAGTGTGTGTCTGTTGTAGTCTGACATATAACCCCATCCGGCTTCATTCTGCAGGCCCAGGCTCACCAGGAGATTAACCCAGCAGGCTGCAGTGAGAAGGGACAGAGAAGACTCTGACAGGAGGCCCAGGATGCAAGGGAAGGCCAAACAAATCTACCTGCTCAAGGAAGACTCTTCCTCTGACGGCCACCTTGAGACTTTGTC
>CABHPH010156843.1:16471-53590 GCA_902168325.1 Peromyscus nudipes | reverse complement strand
GGGGAGAAAGGGGAAGGGGAAGGGGAGGGGAGAGGAAAGGAGGGAGAGGCAGAGATATCGGGGGAGAGGGAGGGAGAGAAGGAGGAGACTTGCTGCATAGTTCAGGCTAGCTTCAAACACACAGCAATCCTCTTGCTTCAGGCCCATCAGTGCTGGGATTGCCACCACGTTTCCCCATGCCTGTCGGAATCAATAATACTTAGCTTCCAGTGGGTTTGAGAACCAGTGTTGTTTATCCATGATCTTTAAACATCTCTGTGTGTCAGAATCTGTTGAATGACTTGGTAAAACCACAGGTCTCAGGTCTGCCCTCTTTCAATGACCTGGGACCTCTTTGAGCTTTGTTACCTCTACAAATGAGTTTTAGTCAAGACAGTTGTTAAGAATTGCTACTCTGCATCTGCCTCCATCAGTCACTGGACAAAGGTTCTATGATGACAGCTAGGATATTTGCTAGACCAGTCTCCAGAGTAGACCAGTCCAGGCACCCTCTGGACCACTACCAGCAGACCAAGGTGGGGTCATCCTTGTGGATTCCTGAGAGCCTCCCTAGCACCCTGCCTCTTCCTATTCCCATGATGTCCTCATCTATCATGGTATCTTCCAGATGCAGAGATCCATGGCCAGGCACCAGGCTGAGCTCCGGGAATCCAATTGAGAGAGGAGGGATTCTGCAGGCAAGGGACGTTGAGATCATGATGGGAGGATGAGCAGAGATGACCTGCCACACTAGTGGAAACCCATGAACTGTGGACTGGTGGCTGTGGAGCCCCCATGGGACTGGACTAGGTCCTCTGGATATGGAAGACGGTTGTTTGGTTCAAACTGTTTGGGGGGCACCCAGGCAGGGGAATTGGGTCTGTCCCTAGTCTATGGGCAGGCTTCTGGGAATCCGGTGCCTGTGGTATGACACCTTGCACAGTCTTGGTGTAGTGGGAAGGAGCTTGGATCTGCCTAGGCTCAGTGTGCTGGGCTCTGCTGACTCCCCATGGGAAACCTCGATTTGGGGGATGTGGGGATGCAGGGTGGCTTAAGAAAAAGGGCTGGGGGGTGGGAGGAGGGAGGAGGGGGGAAATCTGTGGATGGTATATGGAGTGAGTAGAAAATTTCCTAATAAAGAAAAATGAAAAGAAAAGAAATCATCAAAATCTTCAAACTATAAAATAAAAACTGATGAATGATATATGAAAAAAAGAATTGCTATTCTACTTTAGTCTTATTTAGGATTTATTGTACACAAAAAATTTTCAAAATTGCCTGAATTCCTGCTTGAAGACTCTCTTAGACTAAACACTGTATACAGAAGGACATGCGTGCATCCACACAATTCATTACTAGCTAGTGAGTTCTCCATGTCCCAGGGATACCTGCCTTGGCTTCTCATAGCCATTTATTTTATTTATTTGTTTTTTATTTTTAAAATCCTTCCTGACAATGGCTCTAAGTCCACCCTGGAGTAATATCTTAGCCCTAACTGGAAAATGTAGTCGGTTTGTAGCTGCATACAGTCCAACTGCAATGCAACTGTATCTTGTCCATAGGTGACATGGCAGTTGCTTAGTTAAAACCTCAGGATCCAGTGACTTCTGTATATAGATCTACTTGCACATAGTGTGGTCACCCAGATTTTGATGCTTTTTGAATCTTGGTTTTTTTGAAGTAGCTTTCTTTTTCATTGTCAAAATAGTTTCCATGGTCCAGAAGTTCATACTCCACAGAACACCCCACGTTCTGAGATATGTCTAGACATGTAGCATTCAAGTATAGGTGACCAGGAGGCTAATTACAGCAAGGTAAATAAGGACTATCCATCAGTATAGTTCCCTGCTAGAAACGTGTGTCAGTAGCTTGCAAGAAATTTTTGGAGCTGCTACCCTTCCAAATGTCCTGTGAGTCTGTGACTCGGAGTGGTGTCTTGGGAACTGCCAGGAAAACTGTTTGGTGACCATTGCTATGATCTGTGGCCTACATTGTCTGGCAAGTGCATGGACAGCACCAAAGTCTCCACTTACTTCAAATCCTTCGTTTAGAGAGTTGACACACAGATGAGGCAGGGAGTGTTGTGTGCCTCATGGGCTGAGCTCACTTTTCTATCATAGCTCAGAGAATCTCTTGGCCACCCCAGGATTTGCGTCTCCTGTCTCTTTCCTTTGGGGTACAGGAAAGACACACATCCCAGGTTTCTGCCTTAGGACTTTTGTAACTCTATAGAAAGATATCTCAACCCTGGGGTGGGGTGGGTTTTAAAAACCACATTGTGGAGGCTGGAGGTCTGTAATCAGGTATCAGTATGTCTGGGTTCTGGCAAGGACCCTTTTCTAGCTTGCTGGGTACTTGCTATCTGTCTTTCTTATTCTTACAAGGATGGGAAGCCCATCATGATTGTTTCATGCTGAGTGTCTCATCTAACCCAATTATCTACACATACTACCACACTGGGGATGAGGTGTTTAGTATCAAATTTGGGGGAGATAGAGTTCCATTTGCAGAAGTTGGCCTCCTAGACATAAACTTTGGAGCTGCTGGAAGAGAGATTTTACTAGGCTCTTACATACCATATTGTTTCCAATTTTATTTTCTTAAATTGACAAAAATTGAAAGTAACTGTCATCTATGACATGCTGGGCATTTTTCTATATATCTATTATCAATTTATCCATTTTCTTTAGAGAAAATTAATTTAAGTCCCTTGTCCATTTTATAGTTGAGTGCTTTGTTTCTATTTATTAGTTTGAGTTCCTAACAGTTTTAACATTAAACAGTTGTTCTGGGTAGGTTGGTAGATTAGATGCCATATCTGTGAAATGAGATGAAAAATATTTAATATGATCTACACTTACTCTTCCTTAAGGTATCCCTCCCTGAATGGCTTCTTTCTAATATCTTGGCTTCTACAGGTACCCCATGCTGAACACACAAAATAAGAGACTAGAAGCTAGGATCCACATATAAGGGAGAACATGTCGTTTGTCTTTCTGGGCCTGTGTTCCCTCACTCAATATAATTTTTCCACTTTCATCCATTTATTTTTGTAGACAGTGGAATACAATTCTCTTATGTACATGTGTATTATATATTCATAAGTCAGTGAGGATCTTGGCTGGTTACATTTTCTAGCTATTGTGAACAGAACAGCGGCGAACGTGGCGAGTGAATATCTCTGCAGTAGGATACTGAGTCTTTGGGGGATATGCCAAGGAATGGTATAGCTAGGTCATGTGGTAGCTCTATCCCTAGCATTCCACAAACCTCCAAAACTGATTTCCGTAGTGGGTGAGCCAGTTTTCACTTCCACCAGCAATGAATGGGGGCTTCTATTTCCTGACATCCTTAGCATCACTTGTCATATGATTTCTTGATGATCATCATTTTGACTGAAGTAAGATCAAAGTAGTTTAAATTTGTATTTCCCTTATGGCTAAGGGTGTTAAACACCTTTTAAAAAGTTTATGAGTCACTTTTTTTTCTTTTGAAAATTCCCTGTTCAGATCTGTAGCCCATTTTTGACTGGATTTTTTGTTTTCTTGATGTTTCATTTTTTGTATATTCTAGATGTTTATCCTCTGTTGTCTACACAGCTGGCAAAGATGTTCTCCCATTCTGTAGGCTACCTCTTCTCTTGATCTGCTGGTTGCTTTTCTTTACAGATGCTTTTAACTTTCATGAGAGTCTATTTGTCAAGTGTTGATCTTGTTTTTCAGAGTGACCACAGTCCTGTCTAGAAAAACCTCCCCGATAACTGTATATGACAGCGGACTCCTTACATTCACTTTTATCACTTTCAGAGCTTAAGTCTTTCTGTTGTGGACTTTAATCTAGTTGGAGTTGATTGTTTCTGTGCAAGGTGGGAGATAAGGGTCTAGTTTCATTCTTTTGCAAGTGGGATATCCAGTTTTCCCAACCCCATTTGTTGAAGATGCTCTCTTTCCTTCAGGTGTATTTTTGGCATCTGAAACTAAGTAATAGATTCCATGTTTGGCCAGAATCAAGACATTTACATTATCCCCTGTAAGGTTTAGAGGATAGGAAGTAGAAAGAATACAAGAGCCAAAAGTAGAGAGAAGGGCCGTGGAACACCACCTTCCAGGCAAGGCACAGCAATTCCCATCACAAACTCACAACAGCTATGAGTGCCTGCCTTGGGGCTCTGCAAGAAGAGACCTGTCAGCAGTCAGGCATGGGTTGAGGGGGGATCCAGGGGCCTTCCTTTCACTGCCAAATTATTTGCTACTAATAGATCCAGGGAGGGGGAGTGTTTGTGCTTCCATTGATGACCCCACCAAGATCCAATGGATAGTTCCAATCTAGTGTCCACTCAGATGACCCTAGTTAAACTAAATGTTTCACAAAACAAAATCGAAAGTCATGAGTCTCTAAAAGAGACTGGTAGAGATTGTGGGAGGCTAGGATAAGGACGGGAGGGAGATAAGGGAAACATGGAGGATGGAGGAGGAGACGGAGAAACTCAAGTGTATTATATATGTGTATGAAATTATAAAAGGACAAAGGTAACCAGGGAAAACAGAATAAGTGACAAGCAATTTAATATGAAAAACAAATTCTATCAGAGAGAAAGCTAAAGAAAACAGAAATAAGCCTAGGATGATTTTCTTGAGAGAAGTAATCAAACTGACAATCAGCTATACCATGCTGCTTGAGTCAGGTTTGGGTGTGCCGACCCTGCCAGGGAAATGTTCTCACGAGTGCTGCAAAAGTCAGAGGGAGACAGTCTGGGTTGTGGAGGTGCAACAGCAATGGAATTCAGAACATGGAAAGCAAAGGAGGTAGTGTGTGCAGGAAGGTGGGCTTTTTTTTTTTAAAAAGTTATTTTTAAAGTGTTCAATAGCCTTAGAAATCAGCAAAATTCAAGTTAAAACTACCTTGAGATTCTCTCTTTCCCCTTCCAGAATGTCTAACACGAAGGAAAACAAATAACAACAAATGCTGATGAGGATGTGGAGAAAGGAATACGTATGCATTACCGGTGGAATATAGGCTGGTGTAGCACCCTGGAAATCGGTATGGAGGTTTCTCAAAAAACAGAGCCATCATATGGCCCAGCTGTATCACTCCTGGACATGCACCCAAGGACTCAAAGTTGCATTAAACAGATAACTTGCATTTCTTTGAATGTTAATTAAAAGTCAATAAAACAATAAAAATTGAACCCTATTAGACAAATGGCTGCGAGTGTTTAATGCAAATTCAGGGGCTGTCTATTGTGTTGTTTCCTTTGCTGAAAATAAAGTTTTGACTCTATATAATTGTGTGTTTAATGCTGCTTTTGTTTGCTGGGCTTTGGGATCACATATGAAATCAATCACTGCCCAGATCAATGTCATAGAGATCTTCTTCTAGAAGTTTTACAGTTTCAGATTCTTTATTTGTTATATACACTTTTTTTTTTTGTATATGGTTCTAGGTAACACTGTAATCTTACCCCTTTGGATGTAGATATTTAATTTTCCAATACCATTTATTGAATAGATTGTATTATTCAACTTATTATGTATTCATAGAACTTTTGTTGAAAATCAGATTATAGTAAGCAGAGAGATTTGTCTCTGAGCTTTTGATCCCATTCCATTGGTCTATGTGTCTATTTTTATGCCAATGCCAGGCTGTTTTGATTACTATAGCTTTGTTGTTGTCTTAGTTAGGGTTTTATTGCTGTGATAAAGCTCTATGACCAAAAGCAACTTGGGGAGAAAAGAGTTTATCTCAGCTTACAATTCTCAGGTCACACTCCATTACTGAGGGAAATTGGGGCAGGAACTTGAGGCCAGAATTGAAGCAGAAGCCATGGAGGATCACCACTTACTGGCTTGTTTCCCATGGCTTATTCAGTCTGCCTTCTTATATTGTTCAGGCTCATGGTCAGGCTCATGGGTGTCCCATGGGTGGGCCCTCCAATATTAATCATTAATCAAAAAAATGCTTTACAAACTTGCCTCGGGGCCAATCTGATGGAGGCATTTTGTCAGTTGAGGTTCCTCTAATCAAATAACTCAAGTGTCACGTTGACAAGAACTAGTCAGACCAGTATTGTGAAGTCAGGTAGCATATGCTTCGAGCTTCATTCTTTCATTCCAGATTACTTGGGCTATAGTGATCTTTTCTGATTTCATGTGAATTTTAGAACTTAATTTTTTTTCTTTAAACAAAGTGCTGTTGGAGTTTTGCTGGGCTCATTACATCTTAGATTACTTTCTGTCCTATGGACATTTTGAACAATATTATATCTTCTAATTGCTGAGCACAAGCCCAGCTCTGAGCAGGGACATAATGAAATCTGACTTAGTTTTTAGAATGAAGCTTGCTTGAGAGCAGAGTGTCCTACAAAAAAAGAACAGTACATGTGAAGGTTGAGAGGTGAGTGAGGGAATCGGGGGAGACCCTGAAAGGCAGGAGTGCATTGGAAAGGGGGTCACAGTGAGAACAAAAAGCCTTTGCTGCAGACACTTGCAGTCTTGGAAGCTCATACATGCCTATCTTGCTTAGTCATAGATCTTCAGATTCTGACGCATGAGCCCTGATGGCTCACTGGACTTTTTCCTCCATTCATGGAATTTGTCAGTTATCTCCACATGAAGTTCTACTTGATTTTTATGGACTTTCTAAAGTGGGGGAAATGTGGGCTTTATTTGTTTAAACAATGTGTTTTCCCTTCCAGTTTGCTCATAATTTTACTTTTACTGGTTGTCAGAAACCTTTGTCATATAAAAAAAGAGCTACAAAATTCACAGTTATTATTTTGCTTGATTTGGCTCCAAAGATATAAAATGGAACCTGGTGTCATAGACGTTCACATAACAAACTATTTGTTGGAGTTATTACTTCATTCTGAGATCCTTTGGGGGAGCCAAAGAGGACAGATTAATTTGTAAATGTTTAAAACAGTAGTTTGTCAAGGGAAAAATGGAATAAAAATGCCTTTAACCTGAAAGTCTATCTATATTTTTGCATACTTTTAACAAAATGATCTTTGCTGTGTGAGGTAGATACATTGGTAAATAGGCTGGACATATTCTGTGTTACAAATTGGAAATTTGTTGAGGAAAATGGGGCAAATATAAGACATTACAGAACAAACATGAAGAGTCTGTATAAGCCCACCTGAGCTGGTCCTTAGGCTGAATAATGTCCATGAAGATGTAAGGTCCTAATTCCCACAGCCAGCAGTGCTGCCTTTGGGGATGTAGGGGTACTTTTTAGTCCTTCTCTTGTTTCTATAATACCTGAGAGAAGAGCTTAAGGGAAGGCTTCTTCAGCTCCTAGACTGATGGAGCACTCTAGCACGACAGGGAAGTCATGGCGGCAGGTGCAGAGGCAGCTGCTCACATCACATCTGCAGTCAGAAGACAGAGTGGGTGAAGTCTGCTTCTCCTCTTGCTTTCTCCCTCTTAGCCATTCCAGGACTCTAGTCCACACGATGGTGCTGTCTACATTTGGGGCGGGTCTTGCTTCCTCAGTGAAAGCTTTCCGGAATACCTAGGCACACACTCAGAGGTATGCTTCTGTGATGGTAAATGCAGTTGAGTTGACAATAAAGATTAACCTTCACAGATCTTTGCAGATGAGATTCAATTAAGGTTGTTGAGTTGGGGATTTTTATCTTGGATCGTCTGGTGGATCCTAAAGGTTTATATGATGTTTACAAGATACAAAGATTGACACACAGAGAGATGAACATGGAAAAAACAGAGTGGAGGAGCTCTGGAGAGTAATAACTTTGACGACTGGAGCAAGGTGGGAGTAACTTGAGGAACTCCTACAGCCACCAGAATCCGGAAGAGACAAGATATAGAGTCCCCAAAGGGGACATGGCCCTCCCAATATCTAGATTTAGCCTACTTATGTGGTCTTTGTAGATGGCAGAACCATAAGCAACTAGCTTGTGGTACTTTGTGATAGAAGCCTTTGGAAATTAATACAGGGGACTGCTTCCTTCAAGTTATCTGTGACTATGTAGCTTCTTTGGGTGATAATTTCTATGTGGAAGTGGTATTTGTCTTAAGATCCAGCCTGTTTTTTCATGCTTTCTTCTATTTAGTGATGGACAGGTTTGCAGATGGTAGCTACCTCCCCATTCTTAGAGTTCTCCATAGAGATAGAAAGACAATTAGTTTATGTGAGTTTGGAAGCCAAAGTATCTTCTGGTCTGTTATGTACAAGCAGAGAATCAGATGGTGCAACAAAGCCTTAATCTAGGGGCTGATGGTGGAAAGCCCCTGTGTAAATCAGGTGACCTGAGGGCTAGGAGTACCAGTTCTGTGTGGATTGACAGCCCTGTGTCTCTGTTGAGACACAGAATTGGAGTTGCCCTTCTCCTTTTTCGTCTTGTTCAGACCCTCATGCATTGGATGACTCTCAGCCCCATCAGTGAGATCAACTCTTTACTTGGTTTGCCAGTTGAAATGATAAGCTCTTCTGGAAATATCCTCATAGATCCAGAAATGATGCTTGACCTGTTCCTGGGCCTTCATCAGCCTTGTCAAGTCATCCCTTTAGACTCATTGTCAGACCTGGATCTACAATCCAACGTGTGCTATAAAGAGTTGAGTTTTGTTCTTTCATACTTCTAAAACTTGTGGCTATTTTGTCAACCTTTCCTGACTGAGAAGACAAAATGGTTCGATGCCATTGAAATATTCTTACTATCCAACTAAGTATGCTCTCTCAGTTGAATCTTTTTTTCTTCCATGTCTTCTGACCCTGAACTTTAGCATCCACCAAAATCAAACAATCTCACGTCCTTCTCTCTAGATCAGTAGGATCCCATGAAGTGATGATACATGTTCTGAGGTTCTGTAGAAGAAAATTTTGAGACTATCAGGTGAAACATTTCCCCCATCTAGAAGGTTCCTCAGAGACTCCTACATGCTAATGATGTGCAGTGAAGCTTTTAGCTGAGGACACAGTATACAGCTGCCTGTTGAATATGTAATGGACTATAATGAACAGTTGAGAAAGCAGATTTATATGCAATGTGTGGGTTATGTGTGGTTACGTGACAGGTGAGAGAGGCAGGTGTTAAATGCAGTGATGAGGAGATTCCCCTGAGTTTTCCGTATTCCCTGTATCCACCCCCGTGTGCATGCCCCAAAAGTCGTTGTGTGAAGGATGCAGCCAAGTGCTTGACCTTTCTGATGCCTCTTTCCAACTCTTTGATTTTGGATGGGTTCCACCTCTCAGCTTTCCCAGCTATGTTTCCATCTCTGCAATGGTTGTGGTCCCAACCCTAGAGCTTTTGGCACTTGCAGACACTAAGAAACAGGTCCCTGCTTTTTATTATCCATTGTCCTTGGAAAGACTTAAAGTGCTCTTGCAACACCAAGACCACATGAATCTTTACGAGGAGAAAGTTTGCCAACATGGAGAATCAGCAGGAGACTTCAAATGACCTAATAAAAAATAAAAAAGGAACTTGACTGGTCCCACACTAAGTGGAACCTGAAAAATCACTCAGTTCTGGCATTATTGAATATCTGTGATAATTTAAAAAAAAGGTTCCCAGTTCATCATGTTGCCACTCCTCGGCTCCACTCCCTTTTTTGTGTGACTTTAAGAGTTGACCCCTCTAGGCATGATGTTCCTGATTGTTCTTTTTGACCTCAGTCATGTGGCTTGCTCTGGGCCAGTGGTGTATCAGCTCTCTGGAGGCACTGGGTTCTTACTTTTCATTTCAATCTACCAGAGAGCTCATAGCCAACTCTCAAAGTTACCACACATTTAATGACTGATTTCTGCAAGCTGGAGGAGCCTGCTTCAGTGAACTGCTTCTTTAGGGAAAATGGATATTAATAGATATAAAACAGAGATTTAAAGGTTGCTTATAAAAGTGGACTTGCTCACTTCTGCTCCTTAGCCATTGCCATGAGGATTGCTTGGACCAGCCTCCTGAAAGATGAGAGACTGACGAGGCAGAGTCCTAGTTGCCCTAGCCAATGGCCGTCTGACTAATGAGTTCCAACTGACACCAGACACATGAGGAATAATAGTTTGCTCTTCCATGTGTTGTAGGTCACAGAGGCTGTGTCACTGTTTATTAAGCAGCGTTATTGTAGCAATAAATGATGGATAACAGTGCTTTGTAGGAGCAACTCATTAAGGCAGAGCTTCCATGCCTGGTCTTTTGTTTGGATTCCACCCTACTCAGGAGGGCTGCCTGACAGGCCCTAGTGAGTCATGCCCTATTCCTCTCTCTTACTTGGTGTGGGATCTTCCACAGAGCTGCAGTTTTTCCTCCATCAGAAAGCCTTTCCAAAAATGGTCCTCTGCAATGGTGCTTTGGGTGATAAGCATGGAGGCTTACCATGGATATGCTTCCTATATTGGGGGAATTTGCAAGTAGCTAAGTTTTTCAGAGAGAGGTCTCCAGGAAAGGAGAGAGGCAGGGAACTGCTCAGGGCTTTCTGGTCTCAAGTCTACAAATGGTCGTGTTCTCTCTCTTCTAACACAACACCTGAAAGAACTTAAAGGAGGGAAGGTTCATTTTGACTCCCTGCTCCAGAAGCTTCCATCATGGTCAGTTGGTCAGGTTCCTGGACTTGTTGTAAGACAGAATATCGGGGTGGGGAGCATGTGGCAGAGTATACTGGTCATCTCATGACATCTGGAAGAAAGGAGAAAGGGAAGGGGCAAAGGTCACAATATCCCTTGCAAAGTCATGCCCCATGTGACCTACCTTCTCCAGCTATTTCTAAACTTTCTGTCACCTCTCAAGAATCTGTTAAGATACGAATCCATAAATTGACAAATCCCTTCCTAAGGCCACAGCGATTATGATTCAGGTATCTCTCAGATGTTCTGTCTTGGAATACTGTTGTGCTGGGGACCAAATCTTTAACACATGGATTTGGGGGACTATTTAAGATCAGAACCATAATCATAGGGTTTCTTGAAGTATTGCCCACAAAGGAAGTAGCAAGTGTGAACACCCCAGGAAGGTAAAAAAAAGGCGGTCTAATGCCCTATATCAGCAAACATCAGCAGATTCTCTTGTGAAGTGTTGGTGATCTAGGGTAGAGAGAATGGCAGCACCCTCAGCCTTCGTTTATGACTGACAGGGCAACTGCCACAGACAAACTTCAAAGTGACATTCAATTGTAGACCTTAAAGGGGAAAGGGAAGGAGAATTCAAGTCTAACTTCTGCATATCAACTTCTGGCTGGCCTTGAACTCCTGATACCCTTGTTTCTACCTTCCATGTCCTGGGAGTATAGAGATATACCACCATGCTCAGTTGAGAGCATATAAGCTTGGGAACCAGAAACAGACTTCTCCAAATATTTCCCCTCTATACAAGGATCTGGAGGAGGAAATAAAAGGCGAAAAGCAATCCTGTGCAGATCAAGACAGGGTGGGAAATTAGGCCTGATCCTTGCTGGGCAAGCCCAGCACCCACAGCCTTGTCAGCATCCCCCTTCCTCTTCCCATCAGGCTTGTATGAGCCTGTCAACACTCTGAGTGCACCAAATATACATTATTGGCTTTAGTGTACTGCTATGATCAGCTTCTTGCCTGGTTGTCTCTCAACGCAGGGGGCAAGTGTGTTTCTGTTGGTGAAGGTGTTTTAAGGAAAACCATGAGACAGACAGGATTTTGTTTTTCAAATACAGCTAAGTTCTCCCTCTCTGTCCTTCCTTGGATTATGTCTTCTCTGCCCCAATGCCATCAGTGCAGAAAGGGGATGCGAGAAGAGAGGTTGTGGGCGTGCTCTTGAATCATGGGGCCTCTGTTTCAAAGATACTTCCACAGCTGTTTTCTACTTCAACCTAAGGTTATGTTAGACTGCCTTAATATGTATGAAATGACCCAGATGTGCTTCCCCTGTTTGGTCCTTCTATCTTTCACGACGTTGCTGTTTGGTATAAAGCCTTAATGCTTTGGCTTAAGTGCCTGCTAATTTTAAAGTTACTTTCTGTGAGTTTGATTACAAAATTAGCTTCCCGTTATACCTGTGCCTAGGGGCTTTCTTTTCCATGTGTAATTTATTTTTAAGGACTCAATGATATGTATATGAAATGTGACATCTTCTAGTTTGGGGATTTGCTTTTCTAAGAAGCCTATTGACCTTTGACATGTAGATATCATATTCCCTGGAAGTCAAATGATATTTGAGGACTGCTAATGTTGCCCCAAGTATCTTGATATCCCTTTCTTACCTCATTCTCTGGTCTGACTTTCTATGTCCTTTGGTTGATTCCATTTTGTTCTCCCTTAAACAATGTTAGTGTGTGGTACCAGACCATCCCCCAAATTTTGAGTTCCATTGAGAAGCTTTTGTGAATGCCACATGCAACTGAGGTAGCAGCAGAGATTTTTTTCTGGGGTTCTTAACTCACAGAAATGAGAAGCAGAATAAAATTATTGTTATAGGACACTGAGATTTGGGGAGGATTTTGTTATATAAGGAAAAAATAACTAAAAATAGTACTCAAACATAGCCCTTGCTACAAGTGAATTGTCTACACTAATTTACAAGTTGTGTTATTAGAGTGATACAATTCATGCCTTAAACAAATGTAAGTGTGTTAAAAGTCAATTTTCTCCTAAGCCAAAACCTGGGTATCGCTGCTTCCGTGTTTGCATCTACTTGGTGTGATAAATGTGAAACTCATCTCAGTAAAGTGCCCGACACATAGTAGGTGGTCAGTTATATCCATCCACATAGGCACTGCCTCTTGCCGGGCATTTTTCTAAGCACTAGGGTTATGGCTGTGGATGCAGTAGATTAAAAACCCAGCCCTGGAGTAGCCTTCCTTGTGCAGGACTCAAACAGTGTATGGCAAATGATTAAATGGTATTTTGGTGCCTATAAGTGCAATGGAAAACAAATCATAGGAGTAGCCATATAGGAATCCTGGGGCAGGATGTGGGAAGGTGGGTCCCATTTTACAATGGGGGTGTTTTCTTTGATCAAGTGACATGTGAGCACATATCTGATTAAAATATGTGGACTTGGAGAATATTCCACAGGGTGAGGCTAGTGCGAAGGTCCCAAGGCCTTTGCTTGACGTGACCTAGGAGCATGGGTCACGGAGGACTCTACGGGAGAGTTGCAGTTCTGTGTTTGCAGACAGCAAGGCCGAGGCACTGTTCTGGGGGTCACTCTAGTATCTGTCCCCTGGATAACCTGGGCCCAGTGGAGAAAAGAAGTAGAAGAGTGCTGTGGTCTTGTTGTTGTGAGTTTTTGTTTGTGGTTTTCCCATGGCTCTAATGACCTGCTAGCAAATGAGAGGATCAGAAATCGACTGGGATCTGTATATCTTCCAAGCCCCTGCTTTGGCTTCCACTGTGTTGACTTGTTACTTACGATGTGCACGGGCTGGGGGGAGTCAGCTGTAGAAAGGACTCCCCACCTCCAATACCTTACCAAAACAGCAAAGGCAGGAATCTCCAAATCTACCATTCCTCCCCTTGCCCGGAGCTATGATGCTTGTCAACTTGGGCTCTTCACTGGCCTCTGTCCCTCCTGCTCTCCAGGTTAGCCTGTCTCAGGAAGAACACAGAAGTCGATGGATTTCCCCACAGTGAGGGGGTTATCCGTGTAGAATGTTTGGACTGTCCTTCCTTCTGCTTTCCTTACTTTCGTAGGAGGAAGGAGCATATCTGGATGAAGACTATCCTGTTTCTCAAAGGGGATGCTGGAAGCTCTAATGATGTTTGGGCCCAGTAACCTTTCTTGGCCTTGCTACTTCCACTGAGCTCATCATATGGCAACACAATTTACATAAGAAGTGGATCTGTAATAAATTTCCCCGTAAATTCCTTCCAGCAGCATGCAAACCTTTTTAGTTCCACAGTGCGTGTGCATATAATGATCCTCCACCTGGCTCAGGACTGTTTTATGTGGGAACATTAAACTAATTTTGCTTGGAATGTGGGATGGTTTCTCAAGATGGCGCACCTGACTCTAAATTGCAGTTCACAAAGCTCTTCTGGAAGATGGATGGATCCCCGGAGGCTCTTTAGGGTTTCCGTTGCCCTCAGAACTCCTCTCAGAACCCAGCTCGTCTCTGACAACCTCCTGCTTCGCATTTGGTATCCCTGTGACAGCCACCAAATGATTGGGGAGGGTCAAGAAGTTAAGTGACTTCTTCATATGCTTCTGCCATCACTGAGGCCAGGCAGGAGTAGGAGGCTGCACAGGTGTTGTGGGCTGCTGGAAGGGTGTGAGCATGACCAGGATGCCAACAGGAGTGGAGGGTCTGTTGGCATTCTCCACCAGGCTCGGGAGAAATGGCACACTCCGTGAACGGCATGGTGAACTGACTCCCTTCTCTGTTTATGGAAACAAGCTTCTGGAAACAAGCTGGTCCTCAGTGGTCTATAGAATAGTGCTACTTGGAGCCCTCACGGGAATGGTTCCAAGGGTGTGGCAGCCACATATGCTATGTATGCATGAAGTATTTCATCTGTCAGCTACCAAATGCCACTCTAGCGAGAAGCCAGGGATGAATCCAGGGGGAGCTTGCCGTGCGAGGTCTCACTTCATGGAAAGGCTCTGAGAAAGAATGAAGGTATTATGTTTGCAACTGGAGGAAAAGCTAAACCGGGGCTGCCTGGTGGTGTTTGTTGCCTAAATGCTAACCCTCACTATGCTCTTAACTTTCAGAAACTTCAGCTGCATCTAAATCTCCTGCTTATGCTTTGTGGAGTAGCTCAGCTTAAAGCAAAGCCCCATTATCCTGCTTGATAGAGTTGGGATGATTGCTGGGTTATGAGTGTAGTCAGAAAACGCTGGCGTGAAAGAGACGGTAAACGAACAGATGAATAGAGCAATCAGAGCGCCACCCAATCAGATTTAGGCAGATTAGAACTTCATGCAGCCTCCCACACAGAAATAGTCACAGAGTGCTCTGTGACATGTCAAAGTCATTCATCTGGAGTGCTTATGTTGCCCTGACCCTCAAATGCTGCTTGAGGCAGACTTTAGCTCTGTTCTCACATGCTGCATTCAGACCACCTGCATAAAATGGATGCTCACTTTTACCATTTTGCCTTTATCTTATACACCTCCTTATTTATAAGTGTTTCTGTGTTTAGGTTCCGCTCAGGCATTTTATAATCATTAAGATCGTTTTCTAGGGCCTCTCAATCTGGCGTGACTGGACATCATTTTGGTTATCATAGTTGCAGGAACTGGGGATGCTCTAGCATCTACAGAGTGGAAGCTTGGGACATGGTGAGGTAATAATGGAGTCTGAGAAGCTCCATGTAGTTAGTTCCTATATTGTAGTGCCTTGGCCTCTTTTCTGAATATGATCTAGGTGACTGAGTGGCCCTTGACATATCTCCCGTGTTTTCTAGCTTGTCTCAGTTCAAGATGGTTGCTCCAGATATCTGCCTCATTTACTGCCTCTAGGCTACTGCTGCCGCAGGAGATGGCTGGACCCAACTGGATTCACCAACTATACTGTAGACACTGCTCTTAGTCACAGTAAGATGCAGCCTGTTGCTCTAAAGCGCCTGTTAGAATTTTCTTTGGAAGACTGCCTATGTAACATCCTGGGCTACAGGGAAGACTTTGGCCCACAGGTCCTATTCTCTCCAGTTGAACAGTGTGTTTTCGATTCTGACTCAAACCCTGGCTCACTCCCATTGGCCCGTTATCCCTTCTCTCTGGGATCTGTTGGTAGCATGCTGCTTCTGATATTTTGTGTGTTTTGTTTAGGTGCCTAGCTCTTGACCTAGACTCAATTTCTTTCTTAGTCAGGAGTCTCCTGAGAGTGACAGTCTTGGTAAGAGTAAACTGGTCAAGGGAGAGCTACAAGGGCACCTGCCACTATAAAGAAGCTTCCTTTGGATCAAGCATGTCAACCTGAGGTCATTCACACAAAGAGCCATCTTATGACATTCTATATAAACAACTATGACTACCTCCCCATGTCAGGATAGAGATAGATCTCAAAACTTAGGGAAAAAACCCACAAACTCTAAAAACTTGCATCTTGATTTAGAGTAAGGATGTTGGCAACTCATGCTTCAGAAAACAAAACAAACCCCACTCCCAATAGATACTGGTGTATGGGTCTATATCATGTCTTAAGATGTTTTTTGGGGGCTGAGTATGTAGCTCAGTTGGTAGAGTGCTTGCTTAGTATTTACAAACTTGTGGGTTTGATCCCCAGCACCACATAAACCAGACATTGTGATGCAACCCCATAATCCCAGCACTTGGGAGATGGAAGCAGAAGTATCAATCATCCTTGGCTGCAGAGCAAGTTCAAGGCAACGTGGGCTATGTGAGAGCTTCTCTGAAAAAAAAATGTTTATTTTTTTTTAATTAATTTTCAAAAGCCCCATCAAATCATATGTTTGTTAAGTTCTTTCATAGCTCCGTGCTTCTTACTGTGTGTGTGGTTCAGACTCTTCAGCATGGTCAACACAGTGACCTCCATCCTTCCATCATATCCTCAGAATGAGCGTGGTCTTCATTTGTTATGTGTCTCCTCCTTTCAACTAGGTGATATGCTTCATCATGGTAAAGTACAAGGGCTCGAGTAGCTCTGCAGTCAAGTCCTGGGTCCTTGATGGATTAGCACACAAGTTCTGTGATCTCTCTGACACTGTGTTTTCTCATTCCTAAACTTAAAATAGGTACAAACTCCAACAAGGTGGTGTTAGGATAAGGCCTCATGTGCCTCATGATCTTTCAGATCAAGTTTGCTAGCCCATATGATGGTCTTGGGAAAATTAAAGCAATTTCTTGTAGACAGATTTTTCTTTGGGCCGCCAGTTCACAAAAAACAACACAGAGACTTATTGTTAATTATGAAAGCTCGGCTGATAGCTTAGGTTTGTTTTTAGCTAGCTCTTATAACTTAAATTAACCCATTTCTATTAAGCTATGTGCTATCCCAGGCTCATTTACCCCATCTACTTACTGCCCATCCTGCTTGCTCTGTGTTTCATGGTGTCTCTGCTCTTCTTGTTCTAGTATTCTCTCTGACCTGAAAATCCTGCCTAGCTATTGGCTGTTTTGCTTTTTATTAAACCAATCACAGTGACATGCCTTAACACAGTGTAAAAGACTATTCCACAGCAATTTCTTGACTGGCTTCTTTATCCTTTTCCTTTGGACTGTTGAGGGCTGTGCTGTGTGTCCTTCTTTTCATGGAGACTACTTAAGGGAATCCTGAATATAAAGTTAGTGGTCAGTGTTTTTATTTATTTATTTATTTATTTATTTATTTATTTATTTATTTATTTATTTTTGGTTTTTCGAGACAGGGTTTCTCTGTGTAGCTTTGAGCCTTTCCTGGAACTCACTTGATAGTCCAGGCTGGCCTCGAACTCACAGAGATCCACCTGTCTCTGCCTCCCGAGTGCTGGGATTAAAGGCGTGCGCCACCACCGCCCGGCGGTGTTTATTTTTAAATTCTCACTGGTAAAGGCAAACAGTTTTATTGGATTTTTAGGAAATATGTAAGTAAATACACAACTAAAGAACATTCATGAAAACCATGTTATTTAGGCACTAGCAAAACGATGGCTGCATATGTTAGAAGGAGAAGAGTAGCGTGGGTATGGCTTCCTACTCTTTCTTCTCCAATTAGAACACAGACTTGATCCCAAGCTGGATAAGCTGTGAAGTCCCAGAGTCCAGGTTACTTGCTATGATCTAGTTTGTTCATCACATCGCTGACCTTCCAACACAAGTTGCCATGTGCTGGGGCCCAACCGTAGTGACTGTTGGTATCTTCAGTTTCCCATTGTACCTCCAGTCTCTGTTCTGCAGTCCAGTCCCACTTTCTGGTTCTCCCTACTTTGTCCCTTTACTGACTGACTGCAGTTACCCTGAGCGGTTCTGAAAACACTCCAGTAGTCTTCATGCATGCACTTGTCCTCACTTCCCATTACACTGTCCCCTCAGCCTAGGATCGGTCTGCATCCCTACTGCAGAAATCCCACTCCACTTCCATCATCTTCCTTAAATTTCTCCAATCAGATGGAATCACACACTCTCTGAAATCCCAGTGCAACTTTGTGTTTTGGTTAAAAGATGGAGTTCTCTTAGGAACTGTGAAGAGTTCTTTGTTATTGCATCAGTGAAGGTCTATGTTGGATAAGGACTGTGTGTTTTTCTTCTCTAAGTTTTCATGTCATAAGGCTTCACAATGATCACATAGGTCCTTTCTCTCTGCAGAAAACACATATTAATATACACCTTCCTCAGGATGGGTACAATCAGTGAATTAATGTATCTTGGGTTCTTTTATGCTTTGTAGTATTTTTCAAATACTGCTTACTGTTGGATTAAAACACAAGATACTTTTGTCATGCAGACTTAAGTTTGTACCAACTGTACCATTTTCAGGTGTTGCATCACAGGCATTAAAAAGCTTTGGGGAACAAGTTTCTTCATGTTCTTTGTCCCAAGTACTCTTTCCTTTCTTATTTCTGTCATGAGGTTCCTTTGAAGATTAAAATAAGTGAAATAGTATCTGCTACTTCCTTAGATTAATACTTTACATTGAAAAATTTCAATCAGTATTAACTGCCATTATGACAACTGAAAAATTATGACTTGTTCAGTTTGGCAAATAATGAAAAAAAGTTCAAGAAACATATTCATTCTCTCCTGGTTTCATTTCTTTAAAGTAAGGGTAATGTTTTGGCATCAGATGAACAGTTGGCTTAGGATACCTCCCAATATAGAATTGGACAATTTCCCTTTGAACCTCCTGTGTCCCTAGCTGTCTACCCAGGGCTCTCCTCCTCTAGCTGAGCATTGGAACACCTGCCTGGTTGGCAGGTTGAAGAGGGTTCAATCTGCTAAGATAATTGAATGCTTCAGAATTTGGACAACGGTAAAGACAGATGTTGTTTTGGGCTGAATGAGAAACATGATCTCTCTTTGGATGCATTTTTGTTACATCTTTTTCCTTATTACAGAGGTGATGTGTGTAATTCCAGCTCCTATGGAATTATCATTTGCCATTTACTGTATGGCCCATTAAATATATGTTTTACACTGTAATGATTTCTTTCAAGTTTGTGCTTTATGTGGCCACACTTTTAGACTTCATGGTGTTATCAATGCTTGAAGTGTATCTTCTGCAACTTCTTTTCTTTATAAGAAAGCTATTGATGAATTAATTCATGTAAATTTTTGAAATAATGATAACAATTAAAAAGTTTTCCTATAGGTAAAAATGTGGGAATAAATGGAATTAAAATTGATAAATCTATACTGCCTTAGACATAGATACAAGCTTTAAGCCTCTTATTCCTGTATTTTAACTGTATGTAATTATTAACTTTGTGTAGTATGCAACTGCTATGAGCCACAGAGAGTTGTGATTTATGCTATATATAGTATTCTCTCTTTATATATATATGTGTGTGTGTGTGTGTGTGTAGCATTATATGCTATATAAAGTAAAAGCAGAAATCAAGGCTTTCAAGGCAAGTTTTCTTGTTTTTAAATCTGATGACTATTTTTAGTTATTTTGAAAACCACAGGGCTGGTGAGATGGTTCAGCGTTTAAGAAAGCTGGCTGCTCTTCCAGAGATCCTAAGTTCAATTCCTAGCAACCACATGGTGGCTCACAACCGTGTATGATGAGATCTGGTACCTTCTTCTGGTGTAGAGGCATACATGCAGATAGAGCACTCATATTCATAAAACAAATAAATCTTAAAAAAAAAGAAAAAAGAAAACCACATGGATGTGGCCCCTGAGAAACTACTGCTATTACAGCCTTACACCCAGGCACACACTGGGGGCAATGAGCGGACCCAGTGGGCAAAAAAAAAAAAAAAATGAAGTGTCAAGTAGGAAGTGGTGGTGGTGGGGAGAATGCAGAGGATGGAGGGTTGACTCTGTCAAAACACATATGCATGTGTGAAATTCTAAGAAAAAAAATACAAAAATAAAACCCAGAAAAAAAGTTAAAACAAAAACCTATGTGTTACATTAAGGTTTTTGCTTCATTTTGAATCTATTTTTTTGTGCTAGATGAGGAAAATGGATGTAATTTCATTCTGCATGGGGATATGAGATCCATTTTTGTCAGCACAGTTGTTGAAGAGGCTTTCTTTTTTTCCCCAATGTTTATTTTCGACACCTTTGTCAAAAATTATGTGGCTGTAGTCATGTAGGCTTTTCTGTTCCAGTGTTTTAAAACAGTATCATACAATTTTTGTTACTCTGGCTCTGTGGTATGTTTTGAGACAAGCACGATGCCTCCAGCATGGCTCTTTCAGCTTAGGATCACTTTGACTGTTTAGGATCTTTTGTGATGTCACACCAATTTTAACGTAGTTTTTTTCTGTTTCTACGATGAATAGCATTGGAATTTTAATGGTAATTGCTTTGATCTGAAGATCCTGTTCAGTAATATCTCCACTTTTGCACTATTAATTCTGGTAATTTATGAGCTTGGGAGTTTTTCCATCTACTAACGTCTTCTTCAATGTCTTGAAGTTTTCATCATTCAGCTCCTTACTTTCTTCATTATGTTTATTCTCATGTTTATTTTTTTTTGAGGCCCTTTGAAATGGGATTGTTTTCCTGATTTCTTTCTCAGTGACTTCATTATTGGTATATAAGATACTGACTTTGATGTGTTGATTTTGTATCCTGCTAATTTGCTTAAAGGTCTAAGAGTTTTCTGTTGGTGTCTTTGAAATTTTTAAGTATAGAATCATGCTGTGTACAAAGAAAAATGGACTTAGTCCTGTTTTACTTGCATCCCTGTTCTTCCTTGCTCTTGTCTTATAGCTCTAGCTGAGACTTTAAACACTGTACTGGAAGAGAGTGGCGAGAGTGAGGAGTCTGGATTTACTTTTGACGTTAGACAAAATCCTTTCACTTTCCCCCTATTTAGCATACTGTTGGCTATAGCCTTTATTATGTTTAGAGATATCCCTTGTATTGCTAGTTTCTGCAGGGCTTTTATCATGAAAATGTGTTATACCCTCTTAAAGTTCTTTTCTGTATCTATTGAGATGATTTTGGTATTTCTACTCTTAAGTTTATTTATGAGTTGGGTTACATTTATTTATTTTTGCATGTTGAGTCAACCTCACATCCTGGGATGAAATCAACCAATCTTAGTCTATGATCTTCTTAATATATCCTTGAATTTTATTTCTCTCTATCTTATTGAGTTTTGCATCAGTGCTCATCACAGAAATGAGTGCATAATATTCTTTTGTATTGTGTCCTTATCTGGTTTTTAAACTCCTTCAGGAAAACATAGGTAAAGCAATTCAAGATAAAGACATAGTTGAGCAATTTCTGGAAAGGACTTCACTAGCACAGGAAATAATTCCAGGAATTAACAAATGAGATTGATTACATTACCTTTTTAAAGTTTCTGTACAACAAAGGAAACAATCTTCTGAATGAAAGGGCAATCTATAGAATGGAGGGGCGGGGTCTTTGACAGCCATACATCATGTATACTGCTGTGGAATATAAACTGGTACAGCCACTACAGAAGTCAGTACAAAAAAAAGTATCATATAACCCAACTATATACCATTCCTTGGTATATACCTAAGGGACTTTGAGTCAGCATACCATGGAGATGCATACAGATAGTCAAGAATGGAACCAACTATGACCTCCATCAAAAGATGAGTGGATTAAGAAAATGTGGATAAGACAAAATCAACACAGCAGAGCTTAAAAAACTGGGAAAGGGTGAAATTAAGTACAAACACATCTGGCTTATATATAAGTGAACGGATCATTTTATTAACTTCTTTGGACCACATATGATATTTGCTCTTTGTTTCTCATCATCTTTCTGTCTGCAACACAGACCCAGGACTGACATATTGTTACTGTCGGCTTACTGCTTGTAGACATGTACAGTGTTCCCTCCTATTATCGTCTACATCTTTTGGTCTTCCTAAACTTATGGTTCTAGCTTTACAACACTAGTTTTCAAAGGAAGAAGAAAAAGCTTTTAGTTTCAGTTATAGATTGGTCCATCACAATTCCATCATTATTGTCTATAAATGATAACAATATGCACAGATATCTCTAACTACATGCAAAGGTGGGTTCTTACTTGCAGTACTGGCCAAAACTGCTTCCTACAAACCCAGGAATTCTGTTAGATGAAGAAAAGATACATGCTGTGTTGGTGATGGCATCAGTCCATGGTGAAGTTTGTCCATAAGAGAGGAGAACTTTCATTTCAACTGTCTTTATTAGAATATAGTCCACTAATCCTTGGTTTGCATGTTTGATGATTGACAGAAAGCTCTAACATCTGCTCATGGACATTTCATATTCATTCTATCATTTTTTTTCATTTCATTCAGTACTGAGCACCATGAGAGACACATCTGCATTATAACATGATGGTCCTGTGTCTATCTTTCACCAGAGCAGAATCCTAAAGTGTCTGTGGCTGCTAAAGAATTCACTTGATTGGGAAAAGGCCACTGGGACTCCCACAAAAGTAGCTGGAGGGGAACAGACAGCACCCCTTGTGGATTGCACTGCATATATTGTGTGTGTGTAAACTTTACAAAGACTTTGGACACAGATAAGCACCCCTCCTAGGTCTGTGAAAGACACCTATGCAAGCATGCTGAGGCTTTGTTAACTTCTGGATGTGCTTTCCATTGCTATAAGCAGAGGCACCTTTTAAATGCAGTGGACAATTTAATATTAGTGGGAAAACAAAATTTGGCCTGTTCTCATCTCACAGAGATGCCTGCTGGTGAGGAGACAGGGAAAGAGTAGGTTTCAAAGGTTTTCCTAGTCTGTCACTGGAGGGCCGGCATGGAGACGAGGATTTATGTATTAGTTATATATATATACAGAAGCACATTTTTTAGGTATAGACATAAACAAGTTGCAGTGCATAAAAATAGGAGATTGAATTTTAGAGAAGGATGCAATCATACGACCTGTTGCTGTGGACTCCCATGCAGAGTGTCTTAAAGTTTACTCATTAGTCTCTCTTGTAAATTAATTTCTAGAGTTGGCATACAAAGTGAAGGGTTTCATTATGACATTTCATACATGTGTTCTAGTTTCTACTGCTGCCTCCCACTATGCCCTGACCCTGATGTACCCGGCTCCCTTCATTCCCCCACGTATTCCTCCTTCTCTCACGTCCTGTGTACTCCGTTACCATTTCTTCCCCCACCCCACTTCCACCCCCTTTTCTTCACTCTCATGATCCTTTTTCCAGTTTCACGACTGCTGCAACATATATACACGTCTATATATGTACATACATGCAACTTTAAATCTGTGTTCTGCATAGGAAAACATGTAGTATTTCTCTTTTGAAGTCTGTCTCATTTCACTTAACATAATAATATGCCTTCTCTTTTATGACTGGGTGGGTTGATTAGGTCCACTTTGGGAGTTTCTGCCGATTGTGACACTAGCTGGAGCTACATCCGCTGGTGGCCTGGCAGTGCTGGTACATCCCGGTAGGTCACTCCCATGGTTGGATCTTGATGCTGCTAGCTAAGGCGTCAGCTGAGGATGCTGGCTGTAGTGGCTTGGTGAAGACTGGTGGCTGCTCAGTCCAGGAGACTGGAAGCTTCAGCACAAGTGGAACAAATGATGTATCCCAAGTTCAAGGCTGAAGGCCTGTGGGCACTGGGGAGCTGTTAGGGGTTTGCACAAAAGCTGAGGGGTCTGGAGTTTGATGGCCATCAGTGACAGTAGCAACAAGGGACACATCTAAGCAGGTGTGGTGGTTTGAATGAAAATGGTCCACTTAAAGGGAATGGCATTATCTGAAAGGATTAGGAGGTGTGGCCTTGTTGGAAGGTGTGTCACTGGGGGTGACTTTTGAGGTTTCAGATGCTCAGGCCAGACCCAGTAGCTCACTCTTTCCTGGATAAGGATCTAGAACTCTCAGTTACTCTCCAGCATCATTTCTGTCTATGTTCTGCTATGCTTCTCACCAGGATGACAATAGACTAAACTTCTGAGCTGTAAGTCAGCTCCAGTGAAATGTTTTCCTTATGAGAGTTGCCGTGGTCATGGTGTCTCTTCCCAGCTGTAGGACACTGACAAAGACAGCAGAGATGGTCAGGCCTGAGTTGCCTGCAACCTAGTCTTTTCTCTACTTTTTTATTTCACCCTTTGAAGATGCCACTTAGATTCAGTGGGGTTCTTCCTCACTCTGCCGATTCATATGACAATATTTTCTGAAAACCTCCAGTTAGATACACCCAGAGGTATAAAATTTGTCTAAGCACCCCTCAATTGAGTCTAATCAACAACCATTAAGTGTCATAATCATTTCCAAACCATCATATGCATCAAAGGAAGTCATAGTTAATCCAACTTGGATTTGGAAGTGGGGACCATGGTGACAGACTGTTTTTTTTTTTTTTTTTTTTTTTTAAATGGTCAGAAGGGCAAAGAATTTGTGACAACAAAATAGGAGATAGGGGATTTGAAATTTGTATGTTCATGTAAGGTTATAATGTTACATGTAGATTATAAAAATGGAAACAAACAGGACAGGGAGATAATGCTTAACACACAGTAAATGGTCAAAACATTTCTTGTCTTAACCTTTACAGGCCAGAATTTTTAGTCCATGGCTTTTAACATGCATGTTCTTACAATGTAGAATCCAGGTAGTGTTTACACTTTCAAATACTCTGCTCAAATCTTAAGAAACCCATCAACTCAAATCTTGTATTTTTAATTAGAAAATCTGGCCGCTGTATTTGTAGGTCATATCGTATTGCCTTGGACTTATCTGTGGCATTTGAGTTTCTCGGGATTACTTAGAACTGCATCACTTTATTTTCTATTACCTAGGAGGCACATATATGCTTGTATATGAACTCTAGTTCATTAGAGTCCAGTTTAGAAAGTTACACAGCATTGTTTTATTACATGAATATGTATGGACATACATACAGTTCGTTGACAAACGAGAAGATGAAATTTGCCAAACCTATACAATTGAAGGCATTTTTCCAGCCTGAGACAATCTGTTGAAAGATGTGAACAGTTTTATAGTGAGAGTGATCCCATCCTTCGCACATGTTTGCCTCACACCACAATATTTCTACTGAGAACCAAGTGGGGGAAGGGCAACTTTGTAAAATAAAAAAAAAAATTGGAAAGCAGAAGAAGGGAATAGGGTCTTGTTTGTCCACATGAAATATTAGCTCGAGTGAAGGAAGAAGCCAGGAGAACTGTAAAGATGAGGTGGGAATAAAAACCCTTGATGCATGCACTACCCACTTGGGATTAAAACCCAAGGCCATCCTGGAACCTGATATAACCATTCATGTTGTAATCTAAAGCCTTGTCAACGTACTGCAGGTGCGCACCACATGACCAGGTGGGGGAAAAAAGATACAAAGCCAACTGGGAAGAGATGTGTCGGTTTCATCTTCATAATACATACATCCCAAGGTGCATGCGTGCATCTGGTTTCTATTTCAGAACTTTTACTAGTAGCTTTTCAAAAAATGAGGCAGACAATTCTGTGGGTTAAGGAGACCATATGTTAATAAGGAGTTGGGAGGGATGTGGCCAAGTTGTTGGGGGGATTTCAGAGTGATATTGGGGACCAAGAGGAAGAATCCACAGGACCTAATAGAAGGAGGTGCCCAGACTTGAGGCTGGGCCACCTAAATGGTCATACATTCCTTGGCAATTCTAAATCTTCAGAGAGCCCAAAGAATTTTGAAGACATGGATTAAAAAAAAAAGTTGACTCCAGGCTGATTGCACTTTGGACAGAGCTAAAATGCTTTTCTGATGTGGAACAGATGGAAAAATCACTGAATTCTAGAGCTGGAAGAGACTTTGGAGTCATTATGTCCAGATCGTCATTGACAGGAAAGTCTCTGAAGGCCTTGTGTGTGACAAATGGGATACTGGACCTGCCCAAGGTTGCAGAGCTTGTGTTGTGTTAGAGAGACCCATGTTTCTGCCCTTAGGTGAGGACTCTTGAGTGCATGCTGCTCTTATGGACATGTGCTATGAACACAGTAAGACTCCTTTAAGCTCAGGTTCCTGGACCACTCGCTGTCCTGATATTGATAGTCAAAACTGCCTGCATTTGTCCCCTGGTCTTCGTTGAGTTCATGTTTTGGGAGCTTTTTTTTTTTTCTTTTTTGATAAATCGATGTCCCACTCCTGAGGTTGTTGGAATCACTTCTTAATGCTTTGGCTACAAAACATGTAACTGTTTCTTTTTCCTGAAAATTAATGTGATCATTTTTGTAAGACACTGCCTGGGTCCCTTCCTGGGCTAGGTTTTTGTCAACTTGACAGAAGCTAGAGTTCTTTGGGAAGAAGAGCTTCAATTGATAAAATGTCCCCCAACAGATTGCTTGTAGGCAAGTCTGTAGGGCATTTGCTTGAATGATTGATGTGGATGGGCCCAACCCACAGGGGCAGTGCCTCTGCTGGGCAAGGTGGTCCTGGGTTTTTAAAGAAGACAGGGTACACAAGCCACGAGGAGAAAGCCAGTAAGCATCACTCCTCCATGGTTTCTGCTTCCGTTCCTGCCTCTTAAGTTCCTGCCTGCTGAGTTTTTCCCCTGACTTCCTTTAGTGATGTGAAACATAAAACTGTAGCTAAGACATGTATGTCTCATGTCTCCTTTACAGTACCCATCATGCTACCTTGCTTAAAATCAGCCTTTCGTGAAGCCTTATGAAATTAGTGAATGAGAACAATGGAAATGGTAACACTATAGGTACACTGGTGAATTGATGGAGAAGTGACTAGGGTTTCTATTACTTTGATAAACACCATAACCAAAAGCTGCACAAGGAAGAGAATTTATTTCAGCTTACACTTCCAGGTCACATAGTCTATCACTGAGGAAAATCAGGGAAGGGACTCAAGGCATAACCTGAAGCAGAAACCTTAGGATGCTGCTTAATAGCCCACTCTCCCTTCCCAGTTTGTTTTCTTGTATAACTCAGGGTCCTCCAACATCTGCCATCAATCAAGAAAAAAATCATCACAGGCTTGTCCACAGGCTAATCTGATGGGGCATTCTCTCAATTGTGGTCTCCTCTTCCACAATGATTCTAGCTTGTATCAGCTATCCCAGTGCATGAACTTGAACTAGATATGATTCCTGAAATTAAGGCAAAGCCTACTTAGCTGTGATCATTAATCTTGATTGTCAACTAGACAGGATCTGGAGGACACTTAGGAAATACACTTCTAGACATGTTCGTTAGAGTGCTCCAGAGAGGATGACCTGGTGGGAAAAGACCCACACTAAGACTGGGAGCACTCTTACAGCTGGTGGCCCAGACATACAGAGGTCCTCAGGTAAATCATGGAGTTCTAGACGGCTTTTCTTTAGTGAGTGTATTTATTGCTGCTCTGAAAGCTGCTGCTATTGTCATGGCCATTCTCTAGTGACATCAAAGGCAGTTTCTTCAATCTTCTGTAAGAATGATATTGAGGTTGACTTCTGGCTTCCGCTCTGATGCATTTTTTACACATACACATGTACATCCCCATTCACCTATGAGAAAAATACCCATGTTCGCGTGTGTGCACATGTGCACACGTGTGCACGCACACACACATATATGCACACACAAAGATGGAGGTCAAAGACTTTTGCAGTGTAAAGATCAGTGACTTATCAGGAATCTTCTAGGCTTTCAGTGACAGACTGGGGCTGTGGAAGCATCTGGCTTCATGGGCTGAGCAGCTATGGGGTCTGTCAGCCTGCCCAGCATGCAGGCAGCTCTGGTGAATCCCTTTCTTAACATCAGTTCAGGTCTATCAGTTTGGTTCCTAAGAAGGGCTGAAAACCTTAAAAATTGTTTAGCTAAACAAGGTAACAGAAGTTAGGTTTAGAGTGGAAGCTGTTGATCCAGGCTTTAGGACTTGGGCAAGACTTGGTTTAGAAGAGCAAGTTGAAGTCTCTATATGGAATTCGTTGTGTGAAATAGGTGCTTGTTTTATATTTATTTCATTCTCATCTTTAGAAACCATGCTGTGTGTGTTCTCGTGTGTGTATATGTGTGTGTGTGTGTGTATGTATGCGTGCATGCACAAGCACCAGATGGTGTGTGTGTTTCATGGGTGAGTGTGTGTGTGTGTGTGTGTGTGTGTGTGTGCGTGTGTGGTGTGTGTGCGCACACATACAAGCACAGATGAGGGTGGAGGCCAGAGATCAACCTTGGGTATCATTCCTCAGGCATGCTCTACCTTCTTTTTTGAGATAAGGCCTCTCACTGTCCTGAAACTCACCATGTAGGCGGAGCTAGCTGACTAGCATGTCTCAGGGATCTTGCTGCCTCTGCCTTCCCAGTGCTAAGATTACAAGTGTGTACCACCAGACCCAGATTTTTTATATGTGTGCTGGGGATCGAACTCAGGTCCTCACTCTTGCACAGCAAGTACTTTACCAATTAAGCTATTACTCCAGCCCCAGCAACTGGAGTTTTGGAAGAGTGTGCCTTGGTCTTCTTCTGCTGTTGTTCCTCACCAGGCCTCCCAGATCTGTCATCTTTCTTCTCCCATTTCCCTTTCTTAGGTTTTGGTTAGATGTCAATAAAGAAGCAACTAGGAAGCAAGTTTAAAGTGCCCTTTACATTACCATTGGCATTTCTAAGAATCCCCATCTACAAAGGAAAAGGGGCAGGCTGGGTCTTGGGAGGATCAAAATGGAGTTGACTAGAAAGCAACTATGGAGGAGGGAACAGATACTTTCCAGTCTCTTGGTTTTCTTATTTTTCTTGAAATCCCTCTGGTTTCGAGCATTCAGCAGATCCAGCTACACAGGGCTTCTGTGATGGAAAAACTTTGGGGATCTCCTGTTTTATGTGTCCCCAGTGAATTCAGCGCATCCACCCTGCTTGCCCTGGAGGGACACTCCGAGCTCAGCCTTCTGGGGAGATGCTGGTGAGCTGCAGGCCCCAAAGTGTACTTGTTTGTTTGGCTGTATCGAGCTGCCATGTGCATCTGTCAAGGCTGTTTCTTTATGACTCCCTCTACGCCACTTGAAAAGAGATGAAAAGGTTTATTAGATACAGGGAAGAAAGTGGCCAGGAGAGAGAGAGCACGAGGCGGCGAGCTCTCCCAGATCTCAGGTTCCCTTCTGATTTCTCAGAAGGTTTATATTCTCTATCTCCCCACTCCCCTTCTCTTCTCTAGCTTTGTAAAAATCTCTTTAGGACTTAGTGTCTTTTATGTCTTTGTTCTGAGGGATCAGGAGCCAGTCTGTAAACATATATTTCAAAGGGCAGCAATCTCCTTAGCCCTGTCTAGGGAATCCTTTTCTAGACTAAGAGGTGGAGGAGACAATGCTTTAAATGCTCTTGCCATTTTTGCCAAGTCTCTTGCATTCCTCTTAGAACTTCCTGAAGATATTGGTTTCTCTTCTTTTGTAGCTCAGATTACTGTTTTGAACTCTGTGGGCCAAGCCATCTTTGTTGTTTTATCTTTTGGTATTAGAGACTGAATCCAGGGCTGCACAAATGAGAGGCATGCACTCACTATACCACTGAGCTATATTATATCCCCAGTCCACTTTTTACTTTTTATTTGATGATAGGGTCTTACCAAGTCATCTAGGCTGGCCTTGAATTCACTTTACAATCTAGGCAGACATGAAACTATGATCCTTCTACCTCAGAATCCTAAGTAACTGAGATTATAGGTCTCTGCTACCAGGCCTGACTCTCCAAGGCCTCTTTTAATGCTGGATTTTGTTTATCTAACAACCTGTTCCCTACCTGAAATCTCAGCTTCATCCTAGAGCCAACCCAATCTTTGGAGGAATTCTAAGAACACCTTTTAAGCTCAAAATAAGATCTGGGTACTATTTGTTTATACATTATTTATTTAAGTAATATTCATTAACTAAATTGTTGTAGTATCTTGAAATAAAGTGAGAAGAAACCCAGGCCAATAAATGAACCCTCAATAACCGTCTGTGATAACTGAATAAGTAGATGGTTATATAAGTAAACTGTGTTGGATGTTAATATTTTTTAATGTAAGGGCATGTGTTTTATCTGTAGGAGAGAACCTACATTTTGTATAGTGTAAGGAAGGTTCCATTGATTAGGTAATATTTGAGTAGTTCTACATGAAGATGTTGGAAAGGAACATTCTAGGCAGAATGAAGCAGAAGGGTCTACTCACCTGAAGAGAGTTCACTTAGGTCTGCATAGTTAGCGTGGAGTAAAGAGGAGAGTTGTAGATAGTATCAGAATGGGGGCATGAGGCTGGAGAGCCCACAGGACAATTACAAATAAGATTTTTTTTCTTGAATTTTAAAAGGTTTTAGTAGCTTGCATTATTTATACATAATAATGTGTTTCATAATGACATTTTCACAGATATAATGTATTTTAATATATTCAAATTATTTTAATTCTATTTTCTTCTGTAACCCTTTCTTGTCCTCAGCATGTTAGCTCTTCATGTGAGTACATAATATAGAAATGAGAAACACTTGCAAGATGTATCTTTTTTTATTTTATGTGTATATATGTGTTCTTAAATGTTTATGCCTGCATACTAGATGCTCACAGAGTCCAGAAGTGGCTGTCAGATGCCCAGCAACTAGAGTTACAGATGGTAATGAACTTGCTGATATGGGTGCTGGGAACCACCTCCAGGTCCTCTGTAAGAACACCAGGTACTCTTAACAGGTTATCTTTTCCCAGGCCATTATAGGAAGACTTTGATAAGAGATGAGACGTGATATCATTTATGTTTAGGGTATTTCTTTGACTGTTACATTGAGAAGAAATCAAAGAAAGAGAAAGAAAGAAAGAAAGAAAGAGAAAGAAAGGGAGGGAGGGAGGGAGGAAGGAAGGAAGGAAGAAAGGAAGGAAGAAAGAAAGAAAGCTTACAGATAGAACCATAGAGCCAAAATCTCAGCCATAGATGATGGCACAGTGATGACAGATTTTCACTTATGCCAAATTTCAAGGAATCCACTTCCCATACTCCTTATCAGCCATTGGAGGAAGGTGTGAGGTCCAGAGAAGAGAAGATGTGACATGGGAAATTAGTGATGGGGCTTTCCAGGATAACAAGAAAGAAAACTTCAGGATGTTAGCCATGGTAAGGTTGGGGTTCAATAGTGAAGTCTAGAGCAAGAAGAGAGGGTAAGAGAGAGAGTGAGAAAAAGAAAATGTGATTAGTAAATTTACAAAACCTATTTGAAGGTACAAAATTTTATAGTGAGAGGTTCTGAGAGAATGTAGGTCATGAGAGACAATAAACCTGAAAAAATACAGGAAAACCATAAGGATCTATGATTTAAGAAACAAACATTTGTTACACTTAAAACTTGTTCTATCTGTGTTCAGTAGTCACAGGAATGTGTGTATAAAGAGATAGTGTATCTTATTTTAGTAGGGCATGGGAAGGGTTAATGGAGGAATAAGGGAAAGTGATATAAAAGAGCTAAAGCATTTTTTTTTTTTTACTATAAGGAAAGGTCAATGAACAGTGATTAAAATTGAAATTGGGAAAGAATAAGATAGGTACAATACTTAACAATATTTAGAAAATTAGAAAAATGAGTTTGTACGAAGTATAAAATAGTTGTTGCTAGACACGTGGATCATTATAAGGAAGAGTAATTCAAAGCAGCCTCCTTTGTTGCAGACTTTTCAGCACTCTTATCTTTTCAAACAATGCATATTTGTGAAAGATTGGTAAGTGTCAACTTCTAGAAGATTCTAAATAAATTGATGGACACAGTGAGACAGAGAAGAGATGGCATCTCAAGGCATCTCTGCTGTCTAATGATGTGAATGGAGGTAAACGCTTATGAGAAGGTGGCTCAGTTTATGCTCAGTTAGTATGTCAGTTTGGAGGAGTTTGCTCATGAAAGGAAACTTCCTTGTGGTTGACTGACCCTCTAGGTCAAACAGTGGTGTGTCCTGCTTTCTCGGAATCACAAGTCAAGTGTAATGTGCATCATCATTGGTCTGTAGACTATTTTTTGCACACGTATCACAATAGAAGATTATGATGTGTATGTTCTCTAGAATTCAACCATTTGGCTTAAGTTTTAAAATATTCAAAAGTCTCCTTCAAATATCATTGTTGGCATTTTAAAACAATGTGATTTAGATGGGAAACCAGAATTAATGGTTGGTTGGGAGATCAAGGAAAACTGATTAATGATTAAGTCTTTAGTCTGACTTGACCCACACACTTGAACCTCAACTCTCTGCCCAGTATTGTTGATTTCAAAGGTAAAATGTGGTCACCCATTTGCAGGGCTCTATGCTGTGACTCTGAGGAATATTAGCTACCTCCCTCCTAAAGGAGGAGAAACTAGTTACTGTGGCAGAGGATGTGTGTGGAAAGCAGGGTTCTGTTAAACTCATGAAACGTGTGACTGTTTCTCGTTAAAATCAGCATGCCCATATTCATCGACTTTAAATAAATAATCATATATGATATCACTTGAGGAGAAAACACTCTATTCTTTAGATAAGTCTGTTCTTAATTAGATATTCTTTTCAGCTCTTTACAGTGTATTTCTGGATACCTGGTACATGGGAGATAGATAGGAAAAGCTGACATGTGTATGCTGTGAGCTGGAAGTGTCATGCTTTTGGGCAGTGTGTGTGTGTGTGTGTGTGTGTGTGTGTGTGTGCAATTGATAGGACAGTGGGAGAGTCTGGTTAGATATACCAGATAGCCCGACCATTCCTGCTTACCCATAAACTATATTTCAACAATGTAAATAAAGAAATGTAATGATTACTCGTATGTAAAGTAAGGAGAAAGTGCATACAGTCATACTCAGCAGTGTTAATGTGTACACACATATGGCAAAGATAAAGTCATATTTAAGAAGAAAGGCCATAATGTTGCTGGAGTGAAGCAGGGTCAGGAATGTATAAAGAGAAAGTGATTAGGTGTTATCAAGCATGTGCTAAAAGGGGAAAGTGAGAGCGGGGAGTTGTACTTGAACTTTCTGCTGCTGACAAACAGGGAAATGGCTGTCCAGGGAGAAGACAGCAATGCAAGAACACAGAGTGACAGAGTTACAAACAGACTGTGGCTTCTATGAGCCTAGATCTAAAATGCTTTGCAATTTATCTTGCTATTAAAGGTTCAGAAAGCAAGGATTCACAGGAATTCTAGAGGAGTATGGATCGGGTCAAACCTTTCTGTGACAACATTGTTATGGGGCAATAACAGCAGAAATGATCTGTCAGGCACTAGAATTAGACCAAGAGGCTGACCAGTTTGGACAAGACTGAAGGTAAAAAGAGGGTCTCCTTGAATACCCCAGGCTTATGCAAGACTCCCTATCAAATGAGAGCTTGAGGTAAAATGAATGGATTATACATTTTCTAATCCCTCCTTTTAATCTCACAAATGGTCCCATTATTGTAGATGATCTAAGGCATTCAAGGACTGACTGAGAGCATGAAGATGGGCTGACAGGAGAGGTCATGTAATTTAGGGCACAGTACTAGGATCCTAATACGGATCCTTGAGTGACAGGTCTATATTTGTTTGCTGTGTCATACCAGTCAGAATTCCAGCAAGAAATAGATTTTACACTCAAGCATGTGGTAACTGGTAGCTTAACAAAGGAATGGTTTGCAAGGGCATAGCCTTGATGTCCCATTGACCTTGCCATTCATTGGCCTTAGGAACAGTGGAGTCAGTTTACCTCCCTAGACAGAGGGCTCATGAACGGAACTGTCCTCAGAACTAGTTGGGAACTCCAGGTGTAGATGCATTACTGCCAGGAGAGAAAGCTCCAAGGATGTCCTCAAATCATAATGATCTATCAGGAAGGACTCCGAGGAAGGAAGTCCCATTATACTCTGTTTTCCTCTTCTCAATCAGTCTGACATCTAGTTTATTACCCCACACCCCCTTATCAAAAACAACAGGAAACTGGAGGGGATTGGGGTTCATTGCCATCATTCACATAAATTAGCACCCTAGGACACAGAGCAGGGCAGATAGGAGAATGTGAGTTCTGACATGGCAAGCATTATGTATCCAGGATAGAGGTATCAGTGACTGTGACACACTTCTACCAACTGCACATTGACTTGCTGACTGACTAGGCCTGTTCTGAATGGTATGTTCTCAGTGAGTTCTTCCCTTCTCAAACTCACAGATTGACCCCTGATACTAAGCAGGAGGGCTTGGTTATATGGAACCAAACCTTTCAATATGAAATAAATATGTCACTGAGTTCAGTAAACATGCTGTCAACTCACCTTGGGGCATCTAGACACACTGTCAGGTAATTGGCTCTACGATATGCTAATTAATGAATTAGAATGTAAACATTTTATACAAAATAAGAAGTACACCAATCTGATAAGGAGGAATGCTTATCTGGACACCAGAGTTTCTCTTTATACTGATAATGTGATGATGCATGATGATGTTGACAGAGGAGAACATTGTATATCAGTAAACCACTGGGTAGGTCCCTATTTTACATATAAGGGAACAGGCCTAGAGAGGTCAAGTCACTTGTATAAGGTCATTGTTACAGTTAGAATGTATCCTCTATAAGCTCTTGTGTTGGAAACTGAACTAAATTTAAGTGTTAGTTGTTTTTGGAAGCAGAACTTTGGGGGGAAATTGTGTTTAGATGAACGAGGGTAGAGGGAGCTGGGACAGATTAGTCACTTTATAAAAAGAGAGATGCTCTGAGTTGCCCTGCAACACCTTCTGTACCTCTGCAGCAAGAACGCTTTTAGCCAAACAGATGTTGAGGCCATGCTCGCAAGCTTCCCAGCCTCCTGAACTTTGAGTGATGTAAGTTTCTATTCTTTATACATTTCTTGCCTTTGGGTATTTTGTTATAGGAACAGAAAATAGACTAAGACAAATATATAGTTAATAATTGGTGGAAGGAAGCAGGATTTTCAGTTTCAAACATGACTATTTGATAAATTAAGTGCTGAAAAGGAGTTCTCTTACAGAGCAAGTAAATGTTTGTCCTTAATGACCTTTTCTGTAAAATGCAGTCTATAATAGAGCCAATCTCATAAGTGATGATTAATACATGTTAAGTATTGAAATATGAAGTGACATAATAACTAATGAAAGCAGTTTAGCAAGTGATTAAAAACATGGATAGCTGGGATTTACATTCAAATGAGAAGTCATCTGAAAAATGGGACAGTGATGGTAAATAACTCCTAAGCTCCTATGTGAATTAACCAACACATTCATGAAGCTCATAGAAGAGCACATGTTAAATCAAGTTATTATTTGTCATGTGGGTCAAGACACTCATTTCCTGGTTCAATGCTTGAAGCATGCTGACAAATCCATATCCCTTCTATCTTCTCTCTTTAGCTACCCTTCATTAAAGCTTCTATAACCCCACTCGTTACTCCTGAATGATGTGTATAGTCCTTCAGATTATAAGATATTTTAGTCTCTAAGCACTTTTCTTTCATAGATAACTTCATGGATGCTGTGGTATATATTCAGCTTCCCTTTTTGAACTTATAAACAATGCTTCCAGCCCTCATGAGTTTGTCCTATTGACGACTCATGCTTGACTTCCTCTCTGAGATTTGTCTATTGACCAAATGGTTGTCTTACTTAAAGTTACAACCTTCTCTAAGGGAAGCACATGTCTAAAGAGTTCAAATGGAAGCAGGAAGGCCTCAGCCCCATGTAGCTGGAAGTTTTCCTGTGTCCCACCCTGTCCTGTAGCCGCTCGAACTCAATTAAACACACAGAGTCTTATATTACTTACAAACTGTATGGTCTATGGCAGGCCCCTTACTAGCTAGCTCTTATATCTTAAATTAACCCATTTCTATAAATCTATACTTTGCCACATGGCTTGTGGCTTACCAATACCTTTACATCTTGTTTCACCTGGATGTGGCTCACAGTGTCTGCCTTGCCTCTCCTTTCTTTTCCTATCTATCTGTTTAGATTTCCCACCTGCCTCTAAGCTGCCTTGCCATAGGCCAAACAGCTTTATTTATCAACCAATCAGAGCAACACATGTTCACAGCATGCATAAAGACATTCACAGCATACAGAAAGACATCCACAGCAGCCCAAGGCTTCAAACAAGGGCTTCTCTGAAGAGTCATTCAGTTTCAGAGTTGCCCTCAAAATCAGCTGAGGCCTCAGCTATAAATGTCTGACAGTTTAGCCTATTTTTATTCTTAGTAGTATGTGACATACTCCCTCACAGGTGTTATAGTCAAGACAACTTCCCAGGATACTGTCCACTCAAACTTTCATGTCAAAGTTTGTTTCCCAGGAGTCTGACTTATGGCCTGTGAAGACTGAGACCAGAAACTGTCTTAGAGAATACATGTTCAAGTGGGATTTGGTAATAGTATCTTCAGCCAGCTGGCTGTAAAAAAGGTCTTCATTTAATGGTAGTAGATGGTAGATTGGCAATCCCTGGCATGTAGTAGCATAGCAACTGTTGAATTTTTCTCTGGAACTAAACTTGGAAGAGGCACATATGGACAGTGATAACATGCTGACTGTAGTATCTCGAACTTTTGAGATGTTCATGTGGTATTTAGAGGTAGAATGGACTTGGATTGCTCTTGCTAGGATCTATTGAATTATTAAACAAAAGGCAATGATGAAGGTAGTTGAGAGTGTACGGCATCCCAGAAAGAGATCCACACCTTTAAAGTTGAAAAGCAGAAAAGCCAGATGATCTGGGACTTGATTCTAAATTGTAAGGGTAGCCAATATAAAAAGACAAACTAAATAAGCAGCCAGTTCTCAAAGGTTAAAATACAATACCAATAAACATATTTAAAAAAGTTTTCAATATCTTAGAGGTCAAGGAAGTGCAAATCAAAACCACACTGAGATTCATCTCAATATTAGTCAAATTTACAACCATTAAGAAAATAATAACAGCAAAGATGTAGGGGTTGTGGAGGATGAGGAAAGAAATCCTTATTCCCTGCTGGTAGATATGTAAATAGTATAGCCACTGTAAAAGTCAGTATGAAGGTTACTCAAAATAAAAAAATTGTACTTCTGTAGCTTTCAACTCTACCAGTCCTAGAAAAGTTTATCCAAAGGAATCTAAGTCATCACACTACAGAATTGCTAGCCCACCCATGTTTGTGACACTGTCCACAATCACCAAATTATGGAATCAACCTAGGTGTCTACCAAGAGACAAATGGATAAAGAAATATATATATATAT